>CAUYLG010053282.1:0-23684 GCA_963573385.1 Cacajao melanocephalus | reverse complement strand
GACCTCTTCAAAGAGAACTACAAACAACTGCTCAACGAAATAAGAGAGGACACAAACAGATGGAGAAACATTCCATGTTCATGGTTAGGAAGAATCAATATTGTGAAAATGGCCATAGTGCCCAAAGTAATTTACAGATTCAATGCTATTCCCATCAAGCTACCAATGACCTTCACAGAACTGGAAAAAACCACCTTAAACTTCATATGGAACCAAAAGACAGCCCACATAGCCAAATCAATTCTAAGCAAAAAGAACAAAGCTGGAGGCATCACACTACCGGACTTCAAACTATACTGACTTATTTGTTGGAGTCAAAACAACTCAACCTATGGAGATAGTAGAAGGATGGTTACCAGAGACTGAAAAAGGTAGTGGGGGCATGGTGAGGTGGAAGTGGGGAATGTTAATAGGTACAAAGAATAGAATGACTAAGACCTAGTATTTGATAGCACAACAGGGTTACTATAATTGTCAATAATAATTGTACATTTAAAAATTATAATTGGATTGTTTGTAACACAAAGGATAAATGCTTGAGGTTATGGATACCCTGTTTACCCTGATATGATTATTACACATTGCATTCCTGTATCAAAATATATTATGTACCCCATAAATATATACACCTAGTATGTACCCACAAAAATTAAAAATAAAGTAAAATTCATTTCAGTGATTAGACCATTATCAGTTTTATTCAAATGTTTCTATAAATTTAATACAATTTCAATAAAACTCCCAATATTTATTTATTTTTCTTTTTTTTTGAGGCAGAGTCTCACCCTGTCACCCAGGCTGGAGTGCAGTGGTGTGATCTGTGATCTTGGCTCACTGCAACCTCTGCCTCCCAGATTAAAGCAATTCTCCTGCCTCGGCCTCCTAAGTAGCTGGGACTATAAGCACATACAATCACATCCTGCTAATTTTTTGTATTTTTAATAAAGACGGGGTTTCACCGTGTTAGCCAGGATGGTCTCAGTCTCTTGACCTTGTGATCTGCCTGCCTTGGCCTCCCAAAGTGCTGGGATTACAGGTGTGAGTCACCATGCCCAGCCCCAATATTTATTCTTAGTACTAACTACTCTTCCTTCTCTCTTGTTCCTGTTTTCCCACAGGTGGTTACAATGAGATGCTAGACCTCTCATCTGACCACCTGCTGCCTGTTAATAATCTTCCTTACTCCCCTTAAATTCTGTCTATATAATCTCCTAACTTTAGTTGGGAGAGGGATGGATTTGATGGTTAGGCTGACAGCATCCACAATGAAGCCCTTCTTCCCTGACAATACTCGTCTTAGTGACTGGCTTTCTGTGTGGTGAGCAACCACACCTAGGCCAAACCCCTGGTGTTCAGCAACAACTCCTTTGTTCTACTTGATCACTGAGCTAATATCTTTGCCTTGTAAAAACCAGGTCAGGGGATACTCAATGAGGAAGAAACCATTAAGAACTATGTTATCAATTTCTGCTTAGGGCTGCTGTGATCAGGCGGTTCATTGTGCAGTGAGAAGCCACCACAGCAACATGCAACAGCCCTGTCATCACAGTTTTCCTTCTCCATCAAGCAAAAATCTTAGCACACCTGTGAAGCCAACTAGGGCCATAACTGCAGCCCACACTGAAGCTTTTTGCTAATAACCAATGATCTAGAAAGGAGGTGGAGTTGGCCCATTCCTCTGTGCATTGTATCTAAGCCATGTAGTTTGGGCCCTAGAAAAGAGCTCTCTACCTGACAATGAGCTATTCTGCCAAACAGTCAAGTGGGGATTTCAAACCTTGGACCTGAAGGGACTTTTGGTATTCTCTAATAAAGATGCATGCCATGTCTATATCTTTTTGTATTTTCAAGCACAAAAAAGTAAACATTTTTGCTGAAATATTCCAATTACCAAATAATTTTATATGATGGTATTGAATTGACCCCCAAATAGATCTAAGCTGAGGAACTGGGCAAGGCTATGTTCACCTTTTGCCATGTTCATGGAATGGGAGCTGTACCCAGTGAGATTTGTAGTTGTATGGGTTTTGCTGTTGGCTTTTTTTGGACTAGTTTGAGGCATTCAAGCCCTATAATTGTTTCAAAATCAATAAGATCCAGATTGAGGACCCTCAGAATGTCTGTTTTCATTTCAATTATGCCAACCTTTCTTCACTGATAAAAGCATTCAAATTGTATTTCTCTCTTTAATACTAATTTATGAGTGTTAGAAATGAAAAATAGAAAATAAAGGTTGTATATAATGTGTGTGATACTTGGTTTTAAGTGAAACCAGAAATGTTCCAACTAACGATGTGCCTTCCTAATGTTACCTAGCTCACTAAGGTGGTGCATTTCTCTAAGTGCACTAGTGGTATATGATGGGGAGTTGCAAGGGGCCAGTTTGTTAGAACACCTGAGTTAGAGGCTCTCCCACTTCTTCCTACATCTTTCTCTGGTTCTCCAGCTCCTTTCAGGACCCTTTCCTTAGCTTCTCTAACACACCAAGCCTGCATCTATCTCAGAAAGATGCCATTGACACAGAAGTAAATACAGCCCAATTCATGGCTTCAACAGAATTTGGGCAGAAGTAAATGTTTACAGAAGTGTAATAAGCTCAATATGATGCATGCCATAAAAGAGGTGTGGCTGTAGTGCCAAGGAAGCAGAAGGAAAGAATTGCATTTTCAGGTAGAACAAGAACAAGAAAGTTACCTGAAAGAAGTGACAATTTAAGCAGATTTTGATACCTGGGTATAAATCTAGTGAACAGAGAAACACATAGGCAGTTGAAACTGAGAAGTTGCTTACCTAATGGTTAGGGGATGTTTGGGGCTGTGAATCACGCAGTTTTGTTAATAAGTGGGGAAAAATGTACGATCAGTGTGGAGAATCTAGACATTTGTGGTTGGAAAAAAACTACTGAAGAACAGGGAAAGATATCCATACTGAAGTATGGGATGTAATTGTGTTTTAGAAACTCATCAGTAGATTTTAATATGCATTAAGCAATAAGAGTCTAGGGGTGAGGAGGCCTGGTAGGAGATGTAAGGAGAGAAAAGGATTAATAGGAGGGAAGATGCAGAGACAGAGGGCCTAATAGGCTTAACTAATTCATTAATTCATATTGGGCCCTGGGGTTGTGGTGGTGAGCAAAAATAACCATATTACAATAAATTGCAGTGGGAGGAATTAAGTAATTGCACACATCTGAACATAATCACGGCAGAGATGCATACCCAATAGAAGCAATCTCAATCTAGGAAGATTTGAGTACTCAGTCCTAGTACTCACTAGGAGTGATTGAGAATATTATACTTTCTGTCCCAAATCATTCCTTGTTAAGAAGTTTGTGCTTTATCTGTTAGATAATGAGACACCATTGAAAATTTTGCATCAGGAACTAAAATTTAAAAAGTCATTTTTTTCCCCATATTTCTTCCAATCGTGGTTTTCTTTCTAAAGATGTGCATTACATGATATACACCATGACATTCTGGAAGTTTAGTCAGAGACTAAGTGAACGTTTATTATATAGATAAATTATGTGTTGCAGGGTTTGGTGTACAGACCCCTACCTTCCACCCTTAAGTAGGCCCTGGTGTCTGTTGTTCCCTTCTTTGTGTCCATGTGTACTCAATGTTTAGCTTTCACTTATAAGTGAGAACATGAGGCATTTGGTTTTCTGTTTCTGTGTTCAAAAACTGTAACTTGGCTACTGTGCCTATGGAGTAGCCAGTCTTTATTCCCTTACTTTCTTAATAAACTTGCTTTCACTTAAAAAGAAAAAAACTATAACTTTAAAACATGTTTCTATGCATCTCATAAAACTGCCATTAGAGAGTTCACCTATTTAGGAAGTTTATGATTTTCCACTATATTTAGGTACAATGTAAGTACTTGCTTTCAGATTTATTGCCCAAAACCCCTTATCCCAACTAATATATGTTTGTTTTGGGTTTTGTTTCTAAAAATCAGTATTCTTACTTGTTCCATCCTGATTTCAAAATTTAAGGATGATTTATTTGGTAAAATACACATAAACAATATCATTTAATCTATTTGTAAGTGTACAATTCAATGGCATCAAATACGTTCATAATGCTATATAACCATCAATACTATCTGTACCTAAAACTTTTTCACTTTCCCAACAAAAACTTGATCTACTCAACCACAATCTTTCCTTCTCTCCTCCCAGTCCCTGGTCACTTTTTTTTTTTTTTTTGAGACAGAGTCTCGTTCTGTCACCAGGCTGGAGTGCAGTGGTGTGATCTCGGCTCACTGCAACCTCCACCTCCCAGGTTCAAGCGATTCTCCTCCCTGCACCCTCCCCCCCGTAGCTGGGACTACAGGCACGTGCCACCATTCCCAGCTAATTTTTGTATTTTTAGTAGAGACGAGATTTCACCATGTTAGCCAGGATGATCTCGATCTCTTGACCTTGTGATCCACCCGCCTTGGCCTCCCAAAGTGTTGGGATTACAGGTGTGAGCCACTGCACCTGGCCAGTCACTTCTATTCTACTTTTTGTCTTTGTAGATTTGCCTATTCCAAGTATGGCATATAAGGGGAATCATAAGATATGTGTCCTTCTGTGTCTAGATTATTTCACTAAGCATAACATTTTCATGGTTCATCCATGTTTAGCATATATTTTAAAAAATTAATTTTTATGGCTGAATAATGTTCCTTTGCATGTTCATACCATGATTTGTTTATCCATTCATCTGTTCATGAGCACACATGTGATTTGTACCTTCTGGCTATTGTGAAGGATTATGTCTGTGTACATTGATGTACATGTGTCTATTCAGATCTCTATTTTCAGGTTTTTGAATGTACACCTTAAAGCAGAATTGCTGGGTTACATGGCACTCTTATGTGTAAACTTCTGAGAAAATGCCACATTCTTTTCTTTACCCCTCCCCCCATCCTTCCTTTTTGTCTTTTTGAGAGAGTCTTGCTCTGTCACCCAGGCTGGAGTGCAGTGGCGCAATGTTAGCTCACTGCAATCTCCACCTTTGGGGTTCAAGTGATTCTCCTGCCTCAGCCCCCCAGGTAGCTGGGATTACAGGGGTGCACCACCATGCCCAGCTAAGTTTTGTTTTTTTTTTTAAGTACAGACTGAGTTTCACCACATTGGCTAGGCTGGTCTTGAATTCCTGTCCTCAAGTGATCCACCCATCTTGGTCTCCCAAAGTGCTGGGATTACAGGTGTGAGGCACATTGTGCCCAGCCCACCACACTACTTTCAACAGCAGCTGTACCATCTTATATTCCCACAAGCAATGCGCAAGTGTTCCAATTTCACCACTTTGTTGTCACCTCATGTTATTTACCATTTTTTGTTAATGTACACATCTTAGTAAGTAGAAAGGGGTATCTAATTATGACTGATATTTGAACTTCTCTAATGACTAACAATGTTAAGTGTCAAGTGTTTGTCATTTGTGTATATTCATTGAGTAACATCAAAGAATTTTCAAATCCTTTGCTTGCTTTTAATTGGGTTATCTCTGTGGTGGTGTTATTGGTGTTCTTTATATATTTTAGATATCGCTATCCTGTCAGACATATGACTGGCAATTATTTTATCATATTTAGTAGATTGTCTCTTTGCTTTCTTGATAGTATTATTTGATGCAAAAAAGTTCTTAATTTTGATCAAGTCCAACTGACCAAATGTTTCATTCTGTTGTCTATGTTTTTGATATCATGTCCACAAATCCAATGTCATGAGGATTTTCTCCAATGCTTTCTTCTGAGAGCTTTGTGGTTTTAGGTCTTCCCTTTAGATCAAAATCTATTTTGTGTTAATTGTTGTCTATGTTGTAAAGTAAGGGTTCAAGTTCATTGTTTTGCAAGCAGATCTCCCATTTTCCCAGCACTGTTTTTTGAAGACTATATATTTCCATTGAAAGGCCTCAGCATCTTTGTCAAAAACAATTTACCATATATTTGAGTGAGATATTGACCACCACCTGCAGAAGTCTGGCCTGCAGACCCTGACTCAACAATGGATAAATGAATGCACTCTCACACCCTTACAGTGATACAAGTGGGCTAGGGATGGCTGTTGGCTGCTTTTAGAGGGTGAAATGCAACCAATCAACCAAGACCCTCTGTCCATCCACACTTTTAATCCATAGATGTTACAATAGAGGTTCTAAGTTAACACACTTGTGTGATACTTAACATGGTTAAGAGAATGGTTTTACAACTGATAAAGGCTTTAGGTTCTGGGGCCCAGAGTAAATACTATTAACAGGTAAGTCCCCTTTGGTCTTCCCTGGAGAGGACCACCCAGCACAAAATTAACATGAATAAACAGAGTGGAGACAAAGGGATGTGGGTAAGGCTTTGATCATCTCTCTTTCCTATGTTAATGAGGGGGCTGCCTTCAGCATGCCCCAATAAAACCTTTTGGCCTTCCAAAAGGTTTGAGATTACAATCTATAAAGTTTCCTAATAGTTAATATCTTGCAAGCCACCCCAAGTGAATATCAACATTTGAGGGTTTACTTCTGGGATCTCCATTACATTAATCTATTAGTACTACAATATGTTAATAACTGTAGCTTTGTGGTAGGTTTCAAAGTCAGGAAGTAGGAGTACCCCAAATTTATTCATCTTTCTGAAGATTGTTTTGGCTATCTGGTGCCCCCGTAATATATACATACATATTTTTGTAGACAGTCTTGCTCTTGTCACCCAGGCTGGAGTGCAGTGGCATGATCTTGGCTCACTGCAACCTCTGCATTACAGATTCAAGTGATTGTCCTGCCTCAGCCTCCTGGGTAGCTGGGACTACACGTGCCTGCCACCATGCCTGGCTAATTTTTGTACTTTACTAGATAGGGTTTTGCCATGTTGGCCAGGCTGGTCTTGAACTCCTGACCTCAGGTGATCCACTTGCCGAGGCCTCCCAAAGTGCTGGGATTACAAGTGTGTGCCACCACACCCAGTCATGTAATTTTATAAGAATTTGAAAATTAGCTTTTTCTTTTCAGGTAAAAGTATTACTGAAATGTTAAGAGGAATTACATTGAATTTTGTGCTCTCTTTGGGTAATATTGACACCTTAACAGTGTTAAGTCTTCCTATATACAAACAGGGATGTCTATCCACTTATTCATTTCTTCTTTAATTTCTTTCAGTAGCAGTTTATAATTTTTAGCATATAAGTCTTTAGCCTCCTTAAATACATTTATTGCAAAGTATTTAATTCTTTTAAGGTGCTATTGTAAATGGAGTCGCTTCTTTTTTCAGATTTTTCATCAGTGCTATAGGAAACAAAATTGCTCCTATTGTAACTGTAATTTTGCTGAATTTGTTTATTAGCTCTGGTTTTCTTTGGATTCTTTGGGATAGTCTACATAAAGGTTCATGTCCTCTGCAAATAAAGATATCTTTACCGCTTTCTATTTTCGATGTTTTTATTTTTCTTATCTAATAGCTCTGGCTAGAACCTCCTGTAAAAGGTTAAATAGCAGCAGTAAAAAGGAATATCCTTGCCTAGTTCTTAGGGGGAAATCTTTTTAGTCTTTTACCATTAATTATGATGTTAGTCATGGGTCTTTCATAAATACCCTTTGTCAGGTGGAGGAATTAAATTCCTAGTTTTCTGAGAGTCTATCATAAAATACTGTTGGAATTTTTCAAATGCCTTTTCTGCACCAACTGAAATAATATATAGGTTTTTTTCCACTTTCTTCTATTAATAATATGTATTGCATTAGTTGATATATTTATATTGAATCACCCTTACATTCCTGGAATAAATGCTATTCACTCATAATGAATAATTCTTTTAACAGACTACTGAATTCAATTTACTAATATTTTGTTTAACATTTTTGCATCTATACTTGTAAGGATTTTGAGTTCTAGTACAATATTTAATAAATCACTTAAGATAATCAATATTTTATTATAAAATAGGCTTTGTGGAAGATGATCTTGCCCTGCTGTAGGTTAATGTAAGTGTTCTGACCATGTTTATATGGGCCAGATAAGCCATGATATTTTGTAGATTAGCTGTATCAAATTCACTTTCAACTCTCTTTATGGAGATGTAACCCCAATGTAACTAAAGGAGCATCTGTAGTTGGTTTATTGTGTTGTTCAAGTCTTTTTTTTTTTAAACTTTTCTTCCATATGATTGATCCATTTGTGATTTTACGTAGGGCACTGAAGTCACCAACTATTATCATAGAATTGTTTCTCCTTTCCATTCTGTCACTTGTACGTCATATATTTGAGGGTTTGTCAATAGGTGTACAAATATTTATAACTTTTATTGCTCTATTGACTCAGTGATGTAGTCTCCTTTATATTGTTAAAACTTTTTTAAGATTTAAAGTTTATTTTGTTTTAATATTATTATAGCCACTCAGATTTATTTTGCTTACTATTTGTAAATAGTATACTATTTACATATAGTATACTATATGTAAAATATATTACATGTAAGTAATATATTTTACTATCCTTTTCTTTCAAGTTATTTTTGTCTATAGACATACAGCAAGTCTCCTGCAGATTTTGTATTAACATTGTTGTATCATGTTTTTAAAACATTAATTCTGCCTCTCAATGTTTTTTGATTGGAAATGTTACTCCGTTTACATTTAAAGTAATTACTGGCAACACAGGGCTTAATTTTGCCACTTTGTTGCTTGTTTTTGATATGCGTTATACGGTTCTGTTCCTTATTTCCTTCATTACTGCCTTTTAAAATAATTTTTTGTAGTGAAAGTTTTGATTCTTATTTATTTATTTGTATATTCTTTAGATATCTACTTGGTAGTTACTATAGGGATTATATCTTGCATCCTAAAGTTATAACAATATAATTTGAATTGATACCACTTAAATAGCATACAAAAACGGTTACTCTACAGTTTCATCCTACTTTCTGTTATTAATGCCACAGGATGCATCTTTATTCATTGTGTGCTCAATAATATAGATTACTGATTATTTTTACACATTCATCTTTTAAATTCTATAGAAAATAGAAAGTTATATTACAAACCAAAATTAGAAAACAGAATTATTTTTTATAATTGTCCATGTATTTACTTTTACTTTGCCCTTTTTTTTTAAGAAAAAAATGCTGTATTTGTCTGTCCTCAAATTGCTATTAAGGAAATACCAGACACTGGGTAATTTATGAAGAAAAGAGGTTTAATTGACTCACAGTTCCATGTGGCTGGGAGGCCTCAGAAAACTTAAAATCATGGCAGAAGGTACCTCTTCACAGCAGCAGGAGAGAGAATGAGAGCCAGTAGGGGAAATGCTAGAAGCTTATAAAACCGTCAGATCTTGTGAGAAATCACTCTCACAAGAACAGCATGGGGGAAACCACCCTGATGATTCAATTACCTCCCACTAGTCCCCCTTTTTATGCCTTATTTCTTTGTGGTTTTTGTTTTCATTGACTAGACTTTGAACCTTATAATGTAGAAACTCTGGAAAGCAGATTCTCCCTCTTCCTCCAGCACTTGTTGGTTTTAAAAAAAAAATGTTTTATGGTGTCCCTGTGTTGGAAATCAGCCTGAGGTAAAAACTTAAGGTCTTATTCAGGTCATTCCTGGGTGTTCATCATTCCTTGGGCAGGTATGTTGGCTTTCTAAATTCCTTCATGTATGCAATTACTTTTTAGTCTCCAAAAACAAGTATATCCTTTTTGAATCCCTTGGTGGCTACTTCAGTTTATGGAGGTTGGGTAACTGGTGACCGGCCTACACGCCCATACCACAGTTATCAGAGAAGTATTCCATAATTAGAAAACAGAGCCCTGATATTTGGAAGGCCAGGTCTTCATTGCCCATCCTGGCTCCAGCAAGACCCTTCCCCCTGAATGAGGGTTATGGACCCCAATGCTGCATGACGTGAGACTGTCATTGGGGGATGGTAGTTGCAATTCTGCTGGTGGCTTAAATAAAACCAAGATTACCATAATGTACCAGCCAAGCTATCCCCTGGAAGTTGCAAGTGTTCAAATAAATTACAGAGGTTCAAAATATTCCCCTCAGCCAATTTTTTTCAGTATAATTGTGCAAATGGAGAGTTAGATTTTTGGTACTTTGTACTTTGCCATTTTTCTTGACTTCATTCCCCTAAGGATCAGCTTTAATAGTAAAGCATAGTTACTCTTTGAAGCATATTAGTTTTCCTGTATTGGAAGTCCTAATTTGCTCTTTTATTAAATTTAAAATGTGTATGACTCATTATATTGGCATCCTAAAATAAATAACTCTTTGTAATCCAGACAGTTTGATTAATCAGCAAATTATATTACACTAACATCCTAGTCAATCAAGTATCTATGCAGCACTGTGGGCCCACTTTGCAGAGTGACTATAATTGCCTTGCTTTGCCATTAGTGATTGCTCTAGAGTGTGAAATTATTATAAGTGTATGAAGCCTCTTGTAGAGAGAACTTCACCTATGGTTGTGGCATTCACTGTTGGAGAAATGAGTGCCTTCTGGGGACAGTCAGCTCAACTGACTTCAAATTTTTGCAGTGTGACACCAAAGAAAGAAATCTATACTTACAGTAAGTATAGATTTCAGTGTGAAAAACTATAAATTTACCTTTTATTGCTATGTTTGGCGATATAAATGCAGCTAAAAACATGAGTTAACAAAGTGGGATTTAGAAAGAAAATGTCATTGACCACCTGAGCTATGTACTTCATGGAATGTCTTTTTGTAAAAAAGCCCCTAGAAAATCAGGAAACTTATGAAAGAAGCTTTATATATGTATGTTTAAAACTTATATTAGATTAAGATTAGAATACTTAATGAGGTCTAAAATGACAAATGGGGAGGTGAAAATGTAAACAAGGACTGTCAGTGCTTAATTTATTAGCAGCATGTGCTCACCAGGAACTAACTGCCTAAAAGCCAATCTCCTGAGTACAAACAGCATTGAGTCTGAAATTCAAATTTCCCAGAATGGAAAATGATGAGCCCTAGAATTTGAGAGTCTTGTCATTAAATTTGCAAAGTTCAGTTATACCACAACCTGGCTGCTTAACTCTTATTACTCTTCTCATTGGATCTACTTAACCCAACTAAAGAATCAGGGAGTCAGACTAAATATCCTTTGTAAAGACATATCCTCTAGTTTCAGACATTTTGAATATCCAACTCAAAGTTCTGTCCCTGCAGGTGTTCTTTTTTTTTATAGCATCCTTTTAGAGCTGTAGCCTGTCTGAAGAGGAAGGGCTACAGACAGGCTTGGAATACATGAGTTCATTACAAATATCATGTTTTATAAACTGATGCCAGTGTTCTTGACCTGTCTTGTGAACAATCAGGACCTTACTTCCTGTGTCACTCTCTCCCCTTTGCATCTTACATTTTCAGCTAATCTTAAAGGTTTCCACTGAGTTCTGAAAACAGACTTTCAGAATATTCATTCTCTTGCTTCCTTTCCTCTAGAGTTATTTCTGTTCATTATTGTCCTTATTATGTGTTTTTTTATTCTGATTAAAAGGCAACTAAAATAGTCTTGATTATTGATCAGTATGTTGAATCTCTAACTGTATTTCTTCAATGGTTAGACATATTTTTCATAGTTAATACTTCTAGTCAGCATGAGTTTTAAAATGTGCATATTTAGTTTACTATTTTTCTTCAAGCCTCTGAAAATATTGATGGTTTCTCAAAATTAATAATTTATTGATTAAAAAAATAATTCCATTGATATATTCATATTTATTTATAATGTATCAAATCTAGTACCATAAGTAGTCCCAGGAATTTGGTTCCCATTTTGGAGTTATATTTGAATTTCAATTTTTCTTTCTTTCTTTTTTTTTGAGATGTAGTCTCACTCTGTTGCCAGGATGGAGTGCAGTGGCCCGATCTCGGCTCACTGCAACCTCCACTTTCTGGGTTCAAGTGATTCCAAGTAGCTGGGACTACAGGCACACACCACCACACCCAGCTAATTTTTGTGTTTTAGTAGAGATGGGGTTACACCATGTTGGCCTGGATGGTCTCAATCTCTTGACCTTGTGATCCGCCTGCCTCAGCCTCCCAAAGTGCTGGGATTACAGGTGTAAACCACCACACCCAATCAAATTTCAGTTTCTTTATAAACCCCAGTTCATTTTTCTCTCCTCTGGGACATATATTCATAATAATCTTAGCATTATTTTAGTTATTATGGATGAGGTAACTATAGTTTGATGTTTACTCTCCACTCTTTTTCATCTGCCAATGGTGGCCAGAGCTGTGTGGTCCTGTAAGTTTGCTGTACCCTCGATAAAAAAAAACTTATATTTTATAATGATTGCTATGGCTGTACTGGATCATAGATCCATAACTCTACAGATTTGTGAAAAAGTACCAAATGCTCCACCACTAACACTGATCTTTACTTTTTGCTTATTAAAACAAGCAATCAACCAGGATGTTAATGAATTCCAAGAGGAAAAAGAAATTGACCAAAGTAACTTTGGAAAATGGTATTTTGACTGGATACTCTAAGGCTAACACAAACTGAGCTGTATGTAAACACTGTATCTAGTTGGTAATTTTATCACAGGGACAAAAGTTAATTCTGACATTGCTTTTCATTTACACTAGGCTAGAGAATATGAGTAAGTTGTAGAGAATATGAGCTAGATTCCTCACTGTTGCAAAAGGGAGTTATAAGTAAGAAAGGGTAAAAGACTAGAAAAAACTCTGTGGTGCTGGATTAGAGTTGAAGATACCAATATATATACAGATGAGATATGCAGGTGAGGTAGACTGAAAGAGAGATGTAGGTACATAGCTAGATAGATGATTGATAGATAGATAGATAGATAGATAGATAGAGAATGGATAGATAGAAAGGGAGAAAAATTGATAATGTATATACATGGGTTAGGACACACTATTCCTTGTTGTATCTGCTAAGAGGCACATGCATCCCATAAACAATGAGCATAAATCTTGGTTTTTAAATAACATGCTCCAATATAAGGATTCAGATATCTGGAGCAATGGTTGCTTCTAGGACTGGAAGAGCGAAAACTTAAGATGATCCTGCAGCAACCTGATGTACCAGCATGCAAGAAAGTGCTCAAAACACAAGGGTGGGGCACGTGTCATAATCTAAAATATAAAGAGAAGTGAGTCCATACTATGTAAATAAATTATTAATTAAATGAATGAGAAGGAAGAGACTAATGTCTCCCATGGAAGAATTTCAAATAATTTATGTAGAAAAAGTGAGGGCAAAGTAAAATCGCCATAAGAACACTATAGTGATAGTTGCTGTTGGTAAGATCCAATGAGGGACCCATATTAGAAGGTGAAACTTGAGGAGGAGACAGAATCTTTGCAAAGCCTAAAAGTATCTTTAACTGAATATTTACTAATTACCACGGTTGTTTTAGCATACATTCACAAATTTATTGTTATTTCTGCTTTAAGGAGGCAGTTTAGTTTTCCTCTCCTTAAGTGTGGGCTCGATTTAGTGACTCAATTTTAACATATAGAGGGAGGAGAAACCTGGCAGACACAAGCCAAACTGAGTGATCGCAGTTCACCTTATCCCCATAGGATGTGATGAAAAACCACCTCACCTCTGCTACATTTTTACCTCAAATCCATAATCCTAGTCTAGTCAAACCAACATAAACCAGGGAAACTCCATGCATATCCTACTGGTTTTCAGCAAAAGGGTCAAGGCATGAAAAACAAGAAAGACTGAGACACTGTCACAGAGTCAAAGACACTAAGGAATCATGATGAGCAAACACAGCACAGTACCCTGTATTGGATCCCAGAACCAGTAATAATAATAATAATAATAATAATAATAGTAGAAAAGTGGCAAAATCCAAATGAATTGTATAGTCTAGTTATAGTATTATACCAATATTAACTTTTTAAGTATTTTTAAATATATTGTAGTTACATAAGACGTTAACCTTTGGGGAAGTTAAAGGCACATTGAAACCATCCATACTCTCTCTGGAATTCTTCTTGAAATCTAAAATTATTTCAAAATAAAAAAGAAATGTAATAAAGCAGGAAAGAAGTTAAAGCAGGCCGGGCGTGGTGGCTCACCCCTCCAATCCCAGCACTTTGGGAGCTGGAGGTGGGCAAATCACTTGAGTCCAGGAGTTTGAGACCAGCCTGGTAACATACTGAAACCCTGTCTTTACTAAAAATACAGAAATTAGCAGGGCATAGTGGTGGGCACCTGTAATCCCAGCTACTCAGGAGGCTGAGGCAGGAGAATTGCTTGAACCCAGGAGGCGGAGGTTGCAGTGAGCTGAGATTGCGCCACTGCACTCTAGCCTGGGTGACAGAAAAATAAAAGAGGATAAAGTGTCAAAATGGAAAGCAGGGGAGCAGGGCTTTATTTTGTCTTAATAGGGAGGTCTGAAAAGTTCTGGTACTACTGTCATATGTTTCTAGCAGAGCAGAAAGCCAGGGCTGGGCAGTGTCTGTGGAACAGCCTCAGAATAAAGTAGACAGCAGATAAGGGAACTGAGGCCAGACCCCAGGAAGAACAAAAATATATATTTATACAGAGGGAAATACCAATATAAACAAACTTCTACTGCTCTGATAATAAATAAATGTAAGATGATTGACAGGGTACTAATTCATATCTACCCTTACCATCAGAAAATATAAACACGATTAAAACAAAATGTTTACATAGATCCAAGCTTATATTGTGAAATTAGAGCTTCTCATTGTTCTCTAGGTGGGGATGTGTACAACATTGGTGGACCCCAGTAGACTCAAGCTTGCTCAGGTACAGCTGATCATCTGGGAACCCTAAGCATGGCCCCCTGAGTCAATAAATGACAAGATTGGTCAGGATGGTTCTGCCTTCAAGAACAGAGATTCCACTTTAGCTGAGAGAAGGTAATATTTTTTAAAATTCTATTTTGGTACCTCTATGCCATTTTTGAATGTATGGATTTCTCAAGATCCTCTATCTGTGACTTCAGGTGTGACATTTTAGGCGTCACTTGTTGTAGCCCACTGGTGTCCACATTCTGCCATGTTATGATATGGAAGATCCTCACCTCCATGTAGGCCCATTTCTCCTTCTTACTTTACAACATACTTTACATGCATGGAGAACTATATCAGACTATGGAATAATTTTTGGCACATCACTTGTTGTAGCCCACTAGTGTCCACATTCTGCCATGTTATGATATGGAAGATCCTCACCCCCATATAGGCCCGTTTCTCCTTCTCACTTTACAACATACTTTACATGCATGGAGAACTATATCAGACTATGGGGTAATTTTTGCTTCAATCATCAAACACAGTTTAGAAAACTCAAGAAGGCTACCCTATCATATTTGTCCATGTTTTATTATTTCTACTTTTTTCTTCATTCCTGATGTTTTTTCTTCATTCCTGATGTTTCCTTCTTTTATCATTTTGTTTCCAAATTGAGAACTTCCTGGCCAGGTGTGGTGGCTTATGCCTATAATCCCAGAACTTTGGAAGGCTGAGGCAGGTGGATCACCTGAGGTCAGAATTTTGAGGCCAAGGCGGGTAGATCACATGAGGTCAGGAGTTCAAGACCAGCCTGGCCAACATGGCAAAACCCTGTCTCTACTGCAAATACAAAATCAAGCTAGGTGTGTGGCAGGCACTTGTAATCCCAGCTACTTGGTAGGCTGAGGCAGGAGAATTGTTTGAACCTGGAAGGCTGAGGTTACAGTGAGCTGAGATCATGCCACAGCACTCAGCCTGGGCGACAAGAGTGAAACTCTGTTTCAAAGAAAAAAGAAACTCCTTTAGCCATATCTTTAAGAAGGTTATTGTCTTCTTCCTTGAGTCCCAGGTCCCCTTGGCAGCATGTAGTATGGATCTGGGATACACAGGGTGGACACAGGCTGTAGGAGGTCTTGAAAGTCTGGCAGGGGGGGTCTGCACTTAACCTAAGAGATAACACACCAGCACTTCTGAAACCAGAGAGAGTTGGATGGAAGCCACATTTCAAGGTGATTGTCTATATTTATGAGGATTAATCTTTTGGATAATTTGGAAGACCTGGTAGACTCCCTGGAAAGATATGGTAATAATTTCAATAAATATTTAAGGGTAAACCAAGGTGAGGCTGATGAGACTGGGGAGAAGCAGCTGCATGTTACATATTGAGATCATCTAAAGACAGGAAATTGATGTTGTATATAAGGTTGATTTTGAAGAGTAAGGAGACGTATCTGGTCCCCAGTCTCATCTCTGGAAAGAATTGTACTAGACTGAACCCACCCTAATTACCTGTTCTCTCCTGATTGTGAAGTCTATGAAAAGAAACCCACAGGTCATTTTTCAGAAAACGAAGACATGATGTTAGTAGCAAAATCTCACTGTGCGTTGAGTGAACATTTATGAACTGCCGGGAAGGAGGCCTTCATTGCTCTGTTGTCAAGAATGGGAGACACTAAGAGCTCAGCCAGGACTTTGACTTAAGCTCCATGTGAAGGAACTTGGCCTATGCTCCCTGGACATGCAGTTCACCGTTTGGAGAGTGTGGCCAGTTTGCCTGATGGGAGGAATCTCATGAACTGCATGGCAGGAGCCACCCCTTGCAGCAAGAAGTCCATGAACAGGACCTTTCCCTGGCAACAGTGAGGTCAACTGGGACCTGGAGCTGCCCAAAACTGGCTGCAGGCTCCAGGGATGGGAGTTTTAGTGCCCTGGACGGAGCCTCTACCTGTGACTGCTTTAGGGCTGCTGTGAGAACCATGGTCCACTTGGTGCCTGATAGCCGAGATGTAGGAATAAGGAGACATCATTGAGCTGCAGAGGTCAACAGGGATGTGGAAATGTATTTTATTGCAATAAAGTTTTCTAGTCATCAAACTTCTTTGAGGTATATAATCAACTATGAAATTCTGAAAGTGTTTTCATCATAGTATTCAGGGATTTATTTTTTAACTGAGATTTACATTGCTATGTATTTGCAGTAATATTTTTGATACAAGTTGTATTGCAATGTATTTAGCCAGAACGCAGTGTCTGTGAGAAAGAAAATATAGAACTTCTTACTACATTCTATGATATAAAGTTTAAAATAATGTAATGTAACCAGTGACTTTCCTGTTTTTAAAAAAATCATGTAATCAAAAAAATAAATTTCTTGCCTGTATATATTTGTTTTAATCAGTATATACTCATCCATGGGTATATTAATTTCTCTCACAGTCAAATACAATTATAAAATATATATTTTGGGATAATGTGACCCACAGATTCATGATGCAATATAGTATGAATTAATTCTTTTTTATTATAGTCATCGAATGCTGTGTCAACTTCTCAATGAGGGGTCAAGCCCTGAAGGGCCTAATGAATCCACGTGGGTTTAGTGTCCAGTGGAGCCCACATGGGTATTGCTCCTGGACATCTGAATGTCTGCTGATATAATTTCTGAAATATTTCTGTCACATCAATTACCTATGTCTGCTTGGGTGAAGTTGAAAAAATTCAATAATCTCATCATAGAATAACATCTTAAATTCTTTAACATTCCCAGCAGTGAACTCAATGCTACATACAATTCTTGTATGCAGCACCACCAAGCTGCATACAAGACTCAGGAATCAGAGGTAAGAAGCTAGCCAGAAGTCATCCAGATTCTACAACACATGTAGTGCTGGGTCAGGTCAGTTCAGCTCCAAAATAATACATTTACTAAAATTATGGATTTATATAGAAATTTTCCAAATGGGAGGTGTGGGAAATAGCATATGGAGAATTGACAGTATTGAAAGTTAAAAAGAAAGTCAGAAATGCAAATCCCTTCTCACTCCTTTACACCCAGGGCAGTTTTGAGCGGCTTGGCTGCTAAACATGCAGGAGACAAATTCAACAGCCTTATTGACATTCACACACTCCTCATTTTCCAAAACAAAACAAACAACAATAAAAGCAGATCCAGGCCCCGTGGCTCACGCCTGTAATCCCAGCACTTTGTGAGGCTGAGGTGGGCGATCACCTGAGTTCAAGAGTTCAAGACTAGCCTGGCCCACATGGTGAAACCCCGTCTCTAATAAAAATAAAAAAAAATTAGCCAGGTGTGGTGGCACACACCTGTAGTTCCAGCTACCCGAGAGGCTGAGGCAGGAGAATCTCTTGAATCCAGGAGATGGAGGTTGCAGTGAGCTGAGATCATGCCACTGCACTCCAGCGTGGGTGACAGAGTGAGACTGTCTCAAAAACAAAAACAAAAAACAAAACAAAACAAAAACCCAGCAGATCCAGGGGAAACAAGGATCAGAATGCCACAAGTTCTACAGAAGCTATAGAAATACTTGTGACTCACACTGCCTATGACTATTATAATAAAATCAGTCACTAATACAATTTGAAATTTAGGAAGGAAACAGATTGTCTTATCTAGCTCGCTGTACCTACAAAAAGAGCCTGTGAGTGCTCTGAGAGTAATTTGAATTCCACATGTGTCTTCTCCGTTTAATATTTTTTCTTACCAGGCACTTTATACTTTAAAATTTTTGTGGGAAATTTCTAACAATGGACCTGTTGTTATTCTTTCACATTATCCTACATTTTTCACATTGTCTCTACATTCTCACTAGGGATCTTCTCTATCAAATGAATGGAGTATAAGGAGACTTCTGGAGTACTAGATCAGGCTTTTAAATCTGTCAGTCAGGAACAATTTTCACCTTTTGGTTCATGGGTCACTGCACAGTGAAAAACAATGGATGTGCCTGTACAATTCATAACAGCTGGGGGCTCAGTTACTGTGGCTGATTTACTGTGGAATAAACTACTTCCAGAAATGTTCCTTAAGAAAACAGATTCCAGATTGGAAACCATCATTCTCAGCAAACTGACACAAGAACAGAAAACCAAACACTGCCTATTCTCACTCATAGGTGGGTGTTGAACAATGAGAATACATGGGCACAGGAAGTGGTACATCACACACTGGAATTGTTGGGGGATAGGGGTTTAGGGGAGGGTAAGAGGCGGGTGGGGAGGTTGGAGAGGGATAACACTTGGAGAAATGCCCAATGTAGGTGACAGGGGGATAGAGACAGCAAACCACCATGGCATGTGTGTACCTATGCAACATCCTGCAAGATCAGCACATGTACCCCAGAACTTAAAATACAATTAAAAAAAAAAAGAAAAAGAAAAGAGAAAGGACCAGCTGAGTGAGAATATAACTGTCTTTACTCAAGAGGAGACTAGAAAGTAGACTGTGAGCTGGACGAGCGGTGGCTCATGCCTGTAATCCCAGCACCTTGGGAGGCTGAGGCGGGCAGATCATCTGAGGTCAGGAGCTCAAGACCAGCCTGGCCAACATGGTGAAAGCCCATCTCTACTAAAAATACGAACATTAGTTGGGCATGGTGGTGGGCTCCTATAATCCCAGCTGCTCAGGAGGCTGAGGCAGATGAACAGCTTGAACTCAGGAAGTAGAGGTTGCAGTGAGTTGAGATTGCACCACTGCACTCCAGCCTGGGTGACAGAGTGAGACTTCATCAAAAAAGAAAAGAAAAGACTGTGAGATACTTTTTTTCCCATTGAAATCACTGCCTCTTAACCTGGCATAATTTGAACAACCCAAGCAGGGAGAAGCCAGAGAGGGCCAGGCACATTTCCCTAAGGTTAACAACAGGTGTTTTAATAGTTTGTGAGGATATTAATAAACAGCTGGATTAGACGTCGGGATAAATTAATTAAGCCCTCATATTTTATTGGTGAAAAGACAGGTCCCAAGAGACAATAAAAAAGATACTTGATTTTTACTGTAGAGTTGATCCTGAGACAATGTGGGCCTGAAATGCATAAGTCCACTTACAGAGGATTTCTAAAAGTAAATGCAGTAGGTCCGTATAGGTAGTTTCCACATTTGAAATCAAACATTGGAGGAAAATACAGTATTGGCCAGGTGCCAGGCCTGCATGCACAAAGGGTAGCCTTTTCCTACCCACAGGCTCCACAAGGCTGACTTCAGGACTTGGACACACATGGATCTGGGTGTCCAAAGTGGGTCCTGGAACCAATCTCCAGCTACCAAGGGACGGCTGTGTTTGAACCATGACTTGGGTTTGGAGAGATTAATGACAACAGTGGCTAAGCATGGAAAGGGTTTCTATGGTGGGGCTGCACTGGACCACCTCTGAATGTGTGTATTATGACTCATTGGAGCCTGTTGTGTTAGCTCATGAGGAGAGTAATTATTGGTTGACACTTGCTCATCCTCTACAGCTCAGTCAAGTGAATGTTCAATTTAGTAAACAAATCTAAATTATGATTTGATTGGGGTTAGCAGGATGCAAATAATAAGATTTACTCAGAGTATCCTAAAAATCCCTCCAGTTTTATTTAGTTTTGTGGAATTATGCCTGCTTTCCAATTTTGCAACAGTTCCTTGCACTTTAAAACATTCTTCCCTGATGCCACAATGAGTCTTTTACAATCCATCTCTGATACAATAAAAAAGATATTTCAATGAAAAACAGAGCTTGATTTTGTACATAAGCTAAAACCAACAAAACAAACCCAGTAGCACACCTGCTCTGCTCATTCCCTTGTGCCCAAGAGAAAAAAAGAAAATAAAGACCCTGTCAAGGAAACTGATGCCTTAGCAAATCTCTTACTTCTCATTTGGAAATTTATCACCAGCAAACTGAGGGCAAAACCCCTATTCTCTCAACTGCTTGTAGATAATTCACATCTTTGTCAAAAGACTCTCAAAAAAATGTGAAAAATTGATTTTGATGAGTAAAGGAAATACAAGTCATGAAGAATGGAGAAGAAAATGCACATAGATAATTTGTCTTGTCACATTTTATGTCTACATATTGAGAGTATCAAGGAGATGCATGCTTGGTGACAAATAAAGACAAACAGTTGATCTTGGAGGCATGGAATTGGGACTTGGAACTGCAGCCTGCAGCTCAGATTTTCTTGTTATTAACCATCTGGAGAGACAGGCACATTGGCATCCATGGTTTACCTACACGAAACCTCTTGCATACAGATGAGCAAACTGAGACTTAGAAAAATGAACTGGCCCAAATTTCCAGAAGTAGGTGACTTTATCACATGAGTGGGTGAATAATCTCAAAGATTAGTGAAGTCTACAAGACTGTGGGAGAGTCATCAACTAAGTTGTGCAAACTGTCCAATCCCCTCCCAGATTTCACATGAAAAATTTCAGTGGGTGCAGAGCCAAATGAAGGGAGTTGGTAACACACATGAGAGCTGGTGTGTCCACTGAGATGCCTGAGCATTTCCCAGTGGAGTTTTTATTTTTAGAAGGAAATATCTGCAGCATCTTATCCAATGCTCTGCCTAGGATCTCAGATGCTCTGAGTACACTAGGCTCTGCCTGTGATCCTACATTAGGAAAAACCAAGAGAGATGTAGCCATTGTACTTGTGTTTTACCTAGAGGGAGGCTCACAGCCCCATCCAAACAACCTCCACACTCCACAGTTGATCCCAGAGGCTGACGGGGAATGTCTTAACCAGCTGCAGCCCAAGGTATGGTTCTAACTCATAGAGGCTCCTCTGAGAAATCTGAAGGGCTTCATTAGGGCCATTAGTAGAGTTGCTTGTCTTGCCACATTTCCGGGACTTTGGAATTTTGTTAATGGTTTTAATATATTTTTTTGAAGGAGTCTCGTCACTCTGTCACCCATGCTGGAGTGCAGTGGCATGATCCTGGCTCAGCACAGCCTCTGCATCCTGGGTTTGAGCAATTATCCTGCCTCATCCTTCTCAGGGGCTGGGATTACAGACACTTGCCATCACAACTGGCTAATTTTTGTATTTTTAGTAGAGATGGGGTTTCATCATATTGGCCAGGCTGATCTCAAACTCCTGACCTCAAGTGATCCACCCTCCTCAGCCTCCCAAAGTGCTGGGATTACAGATGTAAGCCACCACACCAAGCCATACTAGCTTAAATATTCTAACACAAAATTATACCTTAACCTATCATTAATATTCCTACTTCTGAGAAGGATGCAAGTGCTGTGCTCTTTTTGAAATAATTACTTTTGAAAATAATTATTTCAAAATGCAGTCTTCCCACACAGTCCTATTTCTATTGGGATTTTAAAAGATTACACAAAATAGCCATCACATTTCACTTATATAATGCCCTATATAATGCAGCACCCAGCCTGCTATAGCCACTTGGGTGGCTCTTGCCCACACTCACCTCCTGGCTCCCTCACCTGCATTAAGGTTGTGATCAAATGGGAGATTCTCACTCCATCCCCTCCTACCCTCTAATTCAGATTGTAGCCCACCTCTCAGCAGTGCCTATCCCCTTTCCTTCATTTTGTGCCATAACTTTTGACATTTTCCAACATTCTACAGTTACGCTTATTTCTTTTGTGAACTATTTGCTCTTTTGCACAAAATTGCAAGTTCTACCAGGACAGGTTTTTTTTTTTTTTAAAGATTTATTCTTTGCGGTATGTCCAGTGCCTAGAAAAGTACCTGGCACAGTGTTAAGTGTTATGAAGTATTTCCTGAATAAAGATTGAATGTTGTGACAAGTTTCACTGTGACTCCTCATCTTGTGTCAACACTTGGAAGTTTCTTCTTGTCTGCCTGGGGAGGTGTGCTAGGTACCCTTAGCCTGTACCACTCAAGGTCCCCGTCTACATTAGTGTAATCACCATTGAGTGGCAACAGCTCCATCCCTTCCCCCAGTCCCATTCAGAGGCTCCTCATCTGCTCTGGGATGGGACAAACTTGCTCTTGTGTCAACATTTTTCCAAGTTTATTAAAACTCAAAATGTGAGTGTCTACTCTTTTCTTTCTCTTTGTCCTTTTGTTAAAACATCCCCTTCAAAAGACAAGATGCCAAGGTTTAGCCTAAATGGGAGCAAAATAGTGGGCAACTGGAGAAGAAGGGAGGAAAACCACATTGGTTCATCTATCAAATCATTGCATTTCTATGTGATTAAGCACAAAATAAAATGTCTCTGAAGAAGTTGTGCAGTCCAAAATGCCTTTAACTAGTAAGCAGGTCTTGAAGGACATGGCAAAGCCCAGATAAAAGCTGAGTTAATTAGCATTTTATCCTTATGCATCCATGGGGACAGGCAGTTCAGCTAAACTTTCATGAAAGAAAGACAACATTTGTGGGGTCTGTGTCTGGCCTTGTCATAGGTGGGACATCCTTTAAGGGGCATCCATGAGTCTTAGCTAAGTCAATGGGGAAAGGGAGTTTTTTGCAGTAAGGCAGGAACACAAGGTGGGCATTTCTTCAATGTCACTATTTCCCAGTGCCTCAGGGCTCAAGTAAAATTCAAGTGTCACTATCAATTCCTGAGCATACATCATAAAAGAAATAGTTGAACACTCCAAATCTTTATTTACTGAGGAACTGCCAAACAACCATGTTCATGGATTTTGAAAATATCATGGCATGCTGCATCTTGCCATCTGGGACATGTTCCAGACTCAAATGAATCCCATGGACATAAGATTGGCCACAGACAGAATTGTGAAGAGCAATAGAACATCTTGAACTACCTGGATAATTCAGAATCTAAGTGAAAAAAATAAAACTGGAATGCTTGGGGCCACTCTGTGAGTTATGAGGTGCATGATTCAGGTCATTCCTTTCAACCACAGTCACAGATGCAAAAGACAATGGAACTGAGTAACTTGCAGTCTTGTCATGAACACCAAGCTGGAGTGAAA
>CAUYLG010053278.1:0-58184 GCA_963573385.1 Cacajao melanocephalus | reverse complement strand
AATAGCAAAGACTTGGAACCCACCCAAATGCCCATCAAAGATAGACTGGATAAAGAAAATGTGGCACATATACACCATGGAATACTATGCAGCCATAAAAAGGATGAGTTCATGTCCTTTGCAGGGACATGGATGAAGCTGGAAACCACCATTCTCAGCAAACTGACACAAGAACAGAAAACCAAACGCTGCATGCTCTCACTCATAAGTGGGTGTTGAATAACGAGAACACAGGGATACAGGGAGGGGAATGTCACACACCGGGGCCCGTCAGGGGATGAGGGGGTTAGGGGAGGGATAGCGTTAGGAGAAATACCTAATGTAGATGATGGGGGGATGGATGCAGCAAACCACCATATGGCACGTATATACCTCTGTAACAATCCTGTATGATCTGCACGTGTATCCCAGAACTTAACGTATAATTAAAAAATAAATAAATAAATAAATAAAATTTAAAAAGGAAAAAATAAAAAGACCACCTAACCGGGTCTCCCACCTCAGATCCATGCCCTCAGCGGGTCACAAAACCAGTGTAGTGGGCGCAAACCACTGTCTTCTTTCTAGATGGAAGGGGTGAGAACAGAAGGATGAGAACAGGAAGTGCCCGACTGCTTTGCCTGGAATGAGGAGAAACAGCTTCCTGGGTCATGATGGAGACCTATTTTCTTCTCATGGTCAAAAAGAAAATCTGAAAAACTGTTCAGTTCACCCATTCCTGCCCCAACTTACAAAAGAGAACCCTGGAAACCAGAGAGACGAGAGGTCATATCCAAGGTCACAGAGGTGGCGGGGACACCAGAGAGGTGGCACAGAGTGGAAGTCAGCCCTTCTCAAACCATGAGTGATAAACAACAGTATTTACTTTTTAAAAACATTCCTATTCATTGTACATTAGTACTTCTGTAAAATATAATTTGTAAATTACCAGAATTTTTTTTTTTTTTTTTTTTTTGTGTCTGAATCTCACTCTGTCCCCACGCTGGAGTGCAATGGCGCGATCTCGGCTCACTGCAACCTCTGCCTCCCAGGTTCAAGCGATTCCCCTGCCTTAGCCTCCCAAGTAGCTGGTACTACAAGTGTGCACCACGACACCCAGCTAATTTTTGTAGTTTTAGTAGAGACAGCGTTTCACCATGTTGGCCAGGATGGTCTCAATCTCTTGACCTTGTGATCTGCTTGCCTCAGCCTCCCAAAGTACTGGGATTACAGGCATGAGTCATCTGCACCTGGCCTGGAAAAAAATTTTAAATAGATAAATAAAAGCCCCACCGTTTCATTATTAGATGTATTAGACATACTCTGTCAAATTGCCGTAGCTGTTTCTAAACGCTGATCTCATCTTCTGTACTTACCTCATCAGGGACTAGGAGCAAACAGTTGCAGCCTGGGGCTGCCGGGTGCTGCCTGGGGCTGCCTGGTGCTGCCGGGTGCTGCCTGGTGCTGCCTGGGGCTGCCTGGGGCTGGGCCGCAGGGGCTTTGAGGAGCCTTGTGTGCAGTGGGGGATTAATCTTGTCCTTAGAGAGGTCTGGCTTCTATCCTCTGCTACTGGGAGGTCATTGTTAAGCCCTTGCAACTGTCTCCCTGGTTAAGAGTCCCTCTGCTTACCTGAGGGTTTGGCCTGGCCAGGCAGTCTGTGCTGACCATGTGGGTTTTGGCCCCATGGATCAGCTTGGTCTTTAGAGGGGCTGCAGGCCCAGGCCAGTGGTGGAGATAGCCCATGTGTCCGCATGACCCACCCCAATGAAAACTCCAGGCTTGAGGCTTGAGTGAGCTTCCCTGTTTGCGCTATTCCATGCCTGCTGCCTCATCGCTGCAGGCAGAGATGGGCCCTGTCTACACGGTCCCTCTGGGAGAAGACAGCCAGAGGCTCTGCCCCGGGCATCTCAGACTCCACCCCGTGTGCCTCTTGCTTTGGTTGACTTTGATGTGGATCCTTCCACCAAAGCAGAACTGCATTTAGAAAGGCTCCTCTGAGTTCTGTGAGTCCTTCTAGCCAATTATCGAACTGAGGGCTGTGGTGGGGAGCCCCAACCTTACAGTGGATGTCAGAATTCAGAGTGGCCTTGGGGACTCCTGAAGTTTGCACCCTGGTGCAGGCAGCTGCTCCCAAACTGTGCTCTGAGGGTCCCCAAATGATTCCCCAAATCTGTGATCTCTCCCACCCACAAGCCAGAGCCCCGGGCATGCCGTGGTGCAGACACTGAAGGCCTTGCTCATAAATCAAGGTATTATCTAAGGGTCACAGGAGTCACGAGGCATTACAATTTTAGAACCCTTTTTAAAAAAATGACATTAACCAGCAAAAAGCAAGAAGCAGGCCAGGCACAATGGCTCATGCCTGTAATCCCAGCACTGGAAGGCCGAGGCAGGCGGATCACGGGGTCAAGAGATCAAGACCATCCTAGCCAACATAGTGAAACCCCGTCTCTACTAAAATACAAAACTTAGCTGGGCATGGTGGCACGCATCTGCAGTCCCAGCTACTCTGGAGGCTGAGGCAGAATTGCTTGAATCTGGGAGGCGGAGGTTGCAGTGAGCCAAGATTGCACAACTGCACTCCAGCCTGGCGCCTGGCAACAGAGCAAGACACTGTCTCAAAAAAAAAAAAAAAAAAAAGCAAGAAGCAGAGGGCACATAGCTCTTAGTAGGAAAATAAAGACGAGCTGGCAGGACAAATCACTAAACAGAAAGCAAATACTCTTAAGTGCCATATAGACCTAGACCAATTTGTTAGCTTAAAAAAGACAAGAAAACATTACTTATACTTTGGTTTGCTCTTAACACTGGCAAGTTTAACATACTTAGAAATATTTAAAATTAGGAGTAATAAAGAGAGTTGTTTGGGATTTTTCCTCCTCATTTTCTTGAGAAAATGATAAACTCCTTAGCTAAAGAAACACATTGTTGCTGAAAAATTTCAAGAGGTGTTGCAGGCTTCAGCAATTTCAGATGTCAACTGAGAGGAAGCAGCTGAGGTGCTCGGGTTTGGGCAAAACCCTCAGCCTGGGGCGGGGGAGGGAGGTGGTCCTGTAGCCTGCTGGGTGTGGGGGGCCACGCATCTATTCTCTTAACACCACTTCTTGAGAACCACCCTTGTTTTCTCATTGTCTGAAGACACGGTGGATTGTTTGGCTGTGAACTGAGGGCTAAGTCACACTCATGGAGGAAGCCTCAGAATCCTGCTGCTGTGCACACCCAGGAGACCCATGTGGACACCTGTGTGGCTCCCCTTGCATAAGGAATTGTTTCTGACTCAGGCTCTTCAGGATCTGAAAACTACTGTCGTGAAGGTCACATGCCAACAAGAAACCAGGGACATCCTGTAGGTTATGAACGGGCAGTGAGGCAGAACCGCAGGGGGCATCTTCAGAACTCCCCACATGACAAGGAAGCAGCGTCCATGGGCCCCGATCTCCTAACTCCCTGCTTCTCCCATCTCCGCTGTGCCCAAGCCTGTTGGCAGCAGAGCAGAAGAGATACTTCCGATGTCCTTTAAAGAGGTAGGTCTCAAATGTTAGGGGCGTGAGAATCACCGAGAGGACTGAAGAGAACACAGGGCGCTGGGCCCACCCACTGAGTTTCTGATTCATAGGTCTGGGATGAGACCTGAGAATGTATATTTCTGATACGTTTCCAGGTGAAATTGATGGCACTGGTCTGGGACCATAGTTTGGGAACCACCGCTATAGAGTAGCAGGTTGGTCTATTTCTGTTGACAAGGGAAGAGACGGCAGGTAGTCCGTCACAGTGATGGAGTCCCGGCTGGGCGCAGTGGCTCACGTCTGTAATCCCAGCACTTTGGAAAGTCGAGGCGGGAGGATCATGAGGTCAGGAGTTCGAGACCAGCCTGGCCAATGCAGTGGAACCCCGCTCTACTAAAAATACGAAAATTAGCTGGGCGTGGCGGCGAGGGCCTGTAATCTCAGCTACTCGGGAGGCGAGGCAGGAGAATTGCTTGAACCCGGGAGGCAGAGGTTGCGGTGAGCCAAGATCACGCCACTGCACTCCAGCCTGGGCAACAGATCTAGACTCTGTCTCAGACAAACAAACCAACAAACAAAAACAGAGTGATGGAGTCCCCGGGAAGAGGAGGAAGATAAGGGAGATGGATGCCAAGGCTGCTTACATCCACCACCACATCAGAGCTTTGCACCAAGGTTGTGTAACAGTTGGCCTTGGTTCCTTACCATGGGGAAACCAAGCAGGAGGACTCCACTTCTCTCTCTCTAAATGGGTACTGAGTAACACAGTGGGCCACGTGTTGGCCAGGTGCTAAGAATCCACAGGTGAACCTGACCCAGTTCCAGACTCCTGACTCCTCAGAGAGCTGAACAGCCTTCAAATTATAAAGCCACAGGTCAGTAGACAACCCGACAGTGGCCAGTTGGTACTCAGGCAGCAGTCAGCCCACCAGCGATGCTGGGCACACAGGATTTACACTGATGATGTACGCACTGTGCCCCACATGTGCCTGGAAGGATGGACAGCATGGTCACAGACAGTCATCCTTACAGGATTCACAACAGGTACCCCCTCGACTCTCTGCTGTGCCACCACCCTCCACTTACTGAGTCTGGGGCCCCTCTTGGGGATCCTGGCACAGCCCAGAAAATAGAAGCTGATTCTTACCTGGAGCTGCTAGTAGGTTTTTGTGAAGCCAGAGCAGAGACAGTAACAGGAAGAGAAAAGCCCTTTTCAGTCTGGGTATAAATAAAGACCTGGAAGGATACCAGCAGCCAATTTCCTTCCACCACCTGGAGAAGAGCTGAGAATTCTGTCTGGACTGAGGGAAGGAGATTTTCCAACAGCAGACGGCAACCAGAGAGGGAAGCCTGCCCTCTCCAAGGGTTTTGGAGGAATCCAAGAGTGGAGAGACTGCGACTGTGCCTCCTGGGTTCAGTCTAAGGACACAGCTCTTCTCCCAGCTGACAGGAGAGCAGCCAGTGGAAATCAAGGCAGCCCAGATTTGAAAACAGGCACTTTGTCTTGAATCAAGAAACAGAGGGATGCCCCATCACCAGATCCCAGCCACTCAGTTCAAAGCCCCAGACAGGCAGAGAAGGGCAGCTGGATGTGTCCTGTGCTCGGAACCTCACCCAGAGTGTACAAATTAGGAAAAGGGTGCTCACAGCGGTTCCTTCCTTCTCTTGGGGAAATGTCCTAATAGAATGATTTTGGTAGGAAGACAGCACTTCGCTGCCATAGGCACAGAACCTTCCAAGCCACTGCACAGATCCATGACGTCTACTGTGTGAGCAGCACCTGGGCGCCATGGGGGTCCCTTCTCCAGAGAGGCCACCAAGCAGAAGGTGATCAAGCGCTAAGGCGTCTTCCCAGAGGACACCCTGGCAAACACCACACCCAGCCCAGGGTGAGAGGGAAGCTTTAACTCGACTAAGGAAATGGCTGCCTTAGACAACGTTACCTAGAAATGCCTGCACTAATGCTTCCTGCACAGCAAGGAGATGCGGGCTTAGAGCTGGAAATCAAGTAGTTCTCAAAAGCAAGCTTTTTCTCGCCCACGTGTGTCATTGTGACATTTATAATTGCCATAGAGAGTCACTCGGTCCCTGGCCACGTGGAATGTCTACCTCAGTAGTCTGTGGGGCCATCCCAGGGCAAAAGCGGCTGCTGCCCATGTCTCCAGCCTCTGCGCCTCACATGCACCCCACTTGCTTCTGAGGCCTGGAACCCCCTTCCCAGTGCCACACACTAAAGCCCTCAGCCCACGTTACTGTCGCTCCTGAGCACCCTCCAGCCCCTTGCCTTGCTTTCTGACTCTTCAATGCATTTCTGCTTGCTGATATTATATCATACACAACGTTGAAGTTGTTTACATTCCGTCTTCCCTAACAGAATGTATAACTTCCATTTGAAAACAGGGGCTTTGTCTTCAATCAGTGGGGATGTTTCCCAGTGCCTCGAGCACTACCTGGTGCATAGTAGATGCTCAGTGTTTACGGAATGGATGAAGATCTTTATTTAGAGGAAACGACATTGCAGCGAGCTGGCCGCCCCCTGCCGTCCTTCAGAGGCTGTTTGCTGTTCTTGTCCTGCCAGCCTTGGCTTCAACTTGAGAGCTCATCAGGGTGTCATTTCCCTACTGAGCTCCGCCCAGTTCAAGAAATACCAGTATCCTGAGTTTGTGGGAAGGATCTTACTTTTTTCTAGTTTATGAGTTTTTTTTAAGCACAGTCTTCATAATTGCTTGGGCTTAATGGGATGTAAATGCTTCTAGCTAGTTTGAGTTCTTCAAAAAGAGGAGGAGGAGGAAGAAGAGGAGGAGGAGGAGGAAGAGGAAGAAGGAGGAGGAGGAAGAGGAAGAAGGAGGAGGGGGAAGAGGAAGAAGGAGGAGGAGGAGGAGGAAGAAGGAGGAGGAGGAGGAGGAGCAGCAGCAGCAGCCACCAGTGGGAGAATGAAAAGAAACGGCTGTCTTCAATTTCCATTTTAAAGCAGGAGGAGCTTGCCATCATCACTGCCACCCAACAAGTGGAAATACTGAGCAGACGATTCACGAGGTGCTGAGGAGACTGCAGTTACCATGGAGTCAGAGCGGTGACAGACAGTTGCCGTCTGTCCAGGATTGAGGGGTGGTGACAGCACGGGAGGCTAGCTCAGCACTCGGGAGCCCTTCTACCCCCACACCCTCCTTGACTTTTGCCACCAGGCTAAGGCCCTTTCATGACTTATTGTCCACTGGCACTCAAGTCAAGGACAGGGGAATAAATAACCTTAAATCAGCCTTTTATTTTATTTTATTCTATTTCTGAAACAGGGTCTTGCTCTGTCACCCAGGCTAGAGTGCAGTGGCGCAATCTCAGCTCACTGCAGCCTTGACCTCCCAGGTTGAAGTGATCCTCCTGCCTCAGCCTCCCAGGGAGCTGGGACGACAGGCGCACACCACCATACCTGGCTAATTTTTGTATTTTTTGTAGAGACAGGGTTTCGCCATGTTGCCCAGGCTGACCTTTAACTCCTGAGCTCATGCAATCTGTCCACTTCAGCCTCCCAAAGTGCTGGGATTACAGGCAAGAGCCACCGTGCCCAGCCTAAATCTGCCTTTTAAAAGAGCATGGCAGCAGCTGTGGTCCCAGCTCTGAGGAGTAAAGAGACAAAGCTGACATTTTCCCTAAAGAGTATTTGGGATAACCCCTAACTAGAACAGAAGCTCTCTCCAGGCAGGAATCTGCGCTCCATAAACATCTGCAGAATGCAAAGGCGTGAATGAGCCTCCCCATCTGCAGACCCCCACCTGCCACCCCACTACTCCCCTCCCTTCCTTGTCACTCCGTCCCGTCTGTCCTCCCCACTGACCAGTGGTCTTCCTGAAAAGCAGACCCAGTCATGTCTCATCCCTGTTTAATCCCTGATCCCTCATCCTCAAACCCTAGACTCCAATGACTCTGAAATGCAGCTTTTCCCCTGTGCCCTCACACATCCACCCCGTCTGCCTGGAACTGTATGTCCCCTCCCTACCCCTTCCCCCATTCATGTCCCCCAGGCCTTTGATGACTCCAGCCTGCAGCCTCCTGAGAGGCTCGTGGGCCATCTCCTCACTGCCTCCCAGTCCAGCCTCCCCTTCTCTGTGGGGTGGGGGCCCCTCCCGAGGCTCTGCTCCACGGAAATACAGCGCTCTCCTCTCGCGCCCTCTCAGTGTCAACCCATTCACCTGTCCTCCTCCAGTAGGCTCTGGGCTCTTTGAGAGGATAGTATCTTTTATCTGAAAATCTCCCATTCCTGGCACATAGTAGCCATTCAAAAAGTATTTTTTTAAATCAGTAAGTGAATGATGAATTTATGAGTTGGTTCTGTTACACTTTTCATTTACTCAAGATGACAGAACTCCAACATCCAAAATCAGTACTTGAAATGATGGCCAAAATACAATTATGAAGAAACACTGGTCTCCACGCACCTATTTGAATGGCTGAAATCCAAAACGCCAACAACACCAGTGCTGGTGAGGGCATGGAGCAATAGGAATTCTCATCCACTGCTGGTGGGAATGCAAAATGGTACTGCCACTTCGGAAGACACTTTGTCAGTTTCCTACAAGATGAAACATGTTCTTACCATATGATCCAGCAATCACGCTCCTTGGTATTTACCCAAATGAATTGAAAATTTCTGTCCACACAAAAACCTGCACACAGACGTTTATAGCAGCTTTGTTCATAATTGGCAAAACTTAGGAGCAACCAAGATGTCCTTCTGTAGGTGAATGGATAAATAAACTGTGATACAACTAGATGATGAGAATATTCAGTGCTAAAAAGAAATGAGCTTTCAAGCCATGAAAAGACATGGAGGAAACCTAAACGCATATTACTAAGTGAAAGAAGCCCATCCAAAAAGGCTACCTACTGTATGATTCCGACTACAGAACATTCTGGAAAAGGCAAAATGATGGTGACAGTAAAAAGATCAGTGGTTGCCAGGGGTTGTAGGGACGGAGGGGTGAATAGGCAGGCACAGAGGAATTCTAGGGCAGTAAAGCCACTCTGCATGACACTGCAGTGGTGTACATGTCATACATTTATATAACACCAAGAGTAAACCCTGATATAAACCATGGACTTTGGGCAATAATGATGCGTCCATGTAGGGTCATCAGTGTAACAAATATGCCACTTGGTGCAAGACGGTGATGGTGGGGGAGGCTGTGCATGAGTCCTGGCACAGGATGTATGGGAACTCCCTGTGCTTTCCACTCCATTTGTTCTAAACCTAAAAATTCTCTAAAAAATGAAATATTTTAATTTAACAACAAGAAACACTGGCCGCATCTTCAAGAAAGTAATGATACGACATTAATGACTAAAGCAAATATATATACACAAAGGAAGAATTGTGACACCAACTAAGGACATTCCCACATGCCTCACCCATGAAAAGTCACAAGTGTGACTGTCCCATCGGATGGCCTGGCACCAATCCTGGCCCTTGGGCAGCCCTGGTAGGCTCTCTTTCCCACAGATTAGGCCCCCCTTATTAGTGACCATGCCTCTCTGCAGACGGGGCTGTTGGGATGGGATGTTAAAGTCCGTCGCAAGTGTAAGCTGGCAGTCAGGAAAATCAGTTCAGGACGTCCTGGCTGGAGCTATTTTAGGCTCAGTATCAGTGGCTTCGTTTCCTTTGCAGAGTAAAAGCCCTATTTAGGGCTGTACACATCCCACTGGTTTGGAAGGACTTCAGGGGATCTTAAGAGAAAATGTGTTTGAAAAATACAGGATATGTTCTACTGCTTAACCTGGAAGAAGTAAATATACCGGAGGCTTGATGGCTCCGATGCCCTCTGCGTGTGACCTGCCTCAAGACTGAGCAAGGAAAGGAGGGCCTTCCTGCCCTGCGCGTCTCCTTAGAACAGCTTTTCTAGAACCTCTGCAGCTAACAAAATACAATCTCTCTTATAAACGACTGGATTTTCCTTGAGCCCCAGGTAGAGCATCTTCCTGCCTGTGGTGCTGTGTTCCTCCCAGCATATCCTATGGTTTCTGCCTCTCAGGAGCCCTGTATTCATATTCACTACCAGCCTGCAAGTGTTGAGGGACATTTATTCCGTGGTCTTCAACTGTCAACTTCAAAAGATGATGCGGTGGTTGTGCAGGGTAACTGACAAGTTGGAGTGAAGAAACTGGACCTTGGAAAGGTTTGTCATGATTCCAGTAAATCCCATTGGGCTAATCGCATCCCAAGGGTGTGCAGAACTGAGGCAAAGAACAGGGGCTTTCAAAGCAGGGGCCAAGAAGACAACTAGAGACATGGACAAATGGGAAAGGAGCCAAAAGTGCAATACTGAGCCCCATATTCGCCGGAATTCGCAATTCCTCTCTCCAGTGAAATGTAAGGTAAATACGTTTGTCAGGACTTCAGTTAGGACTTGTTTGGTTGCAAGAGACAGAAACCCAACTCAAAGTAGCTTAAGCAAAATAAGAGGGTTCACTGCTTCACAAGGATAATCTATCATCAGACCCAGCTTGGTCCAGGGCACTATCTATGTCATAAGGACCCGCTCTTTCCATCTCTCCACCTGTCAGCATGCGCTCCTCCTGGCTGGCATCCCATTCAGATGGTCTCAGCCTTCAGAATGACAAAACTAGGGACCGACAGCTCCAGGCTTTTGTCCCAGGTAAGCAACCCTAGTGAAGGACAGGAGAGTTCCTCCCTCCGTGCACCAAGTCCTGCAACCCAATCTCACGAGACCCGCTTGGGTCACCTGCCCAGCCCGGAACCCATCCCTGGAGCTCAGAGGACATCAGGAGATCTGCTGCTCCAGACCTAAGCACCCCCCACCTGCTGCAGAGTGAGGAGTCAGCCCCCTCAAACCTCATGGAGTGAGAGTGGGACAGGGCTGGCTGCCAGTGGAAAGTCAGAGTGGACTGATGATGAGGACAGAGCAGCAGTCCACTGCGCTTCCCTTGGGCACAGCGGCCTTGGTGTGATGCTTGTGAGTAGAGGGGTCAGGCAGCACCACCGCCTGGCCATCTACCAAGGGCTGGCCAAGGCAAAGAGCAGGGGCTTTCAAAGCAGGTGCCAAAGCCCGGGCCTGGCACAGCCATCCTGTGCACCTCCCTGGCCCCCATGTGGTCAGCCACAGGGCTCCTGCCTCTGCAAAGTTCTCCGGCCTGTGCCCCCTTTCCATGCCCACCCCCATCTCAGTCAGCCCATGGGTACCAGCATGAGCTTCCTCAGCTGCAGTGACAGCAACACCACCTCAGCCACTCAACACAACACGAGCACGCCTCCTTCAGCTCTCCTGGAATCCGAGCTGGCCTGTGACTTGCTTTGCCCAGCACGGAGTGGCAGGCTGGGTTTCCACTGGCAACCACAACAGTCAGTTTCCACTAACCCTGTACCAGAATTTTAATGAATGAGAAAGTTAAACATTAAAGAACTGGAGAAACTGGTGTCTGAGTATGAGGGCTGGAATGTGAAAACAAAATGAAGACCCTGCCTGGGTTTTCTCAGACCCTAAAGTCTGATCAAATAATAGCATTTTTATATATGCACCTCATACCAGGACCCACTCAAGATTAAGAAAGTTTCCAAAACTCTAGAGAAAGCTTTCCAGACCCTACATCCTCATTAAAGATTAGATCTAGGCTGGGCATGGTGGCTCAACCTGTAATCCCGGCACTTTGGGAGGCCGAGGTGCACGGATCTTCTGAGGTCAGGAGTTTGAGACCAGCCTGACCAACATGGAGAAAACTCATCTCTACTAAAAATACAAAAATTAGCCACATGCCTGTAATTCCAGCTACTCAGGAGGCTGAGTTAGGAGAATGACTTAAGCCCAGGAGGCAGAGGTCGCAGGGAGCCAAGATCACGCCACTGCATTCCAACCTGGAAGACACAGTGAGACTCCACCTCAAAAAGAAAAAATAAAGATGAGATATAGATTGAATGAAACACTCCTGTTTAGATACAGATTGAACTGATTGGGCTAGATTACTGGTCTGGGTGGTGTCACCTGATCCATCAAGTGCAGGGTCTGCAAAATATCTCAAGCACTGATCTTAGATTTTACAATACTGATGTTCAGACTCCTGAGCCAGAGGCTGCATGGTCCCTAAACTGTAATTTCTAATCTTGTAGCTAATTTCTTAGTCCTGCAAAGGCAGACTGGTCCCCAGACAAGAAGCGGGTCTTTTCAGGAAAGCGATATTGTCAATTTTGTTTCAGAGTCAAACCATGAACTGAATTCCTTCCCAAAGTTAGTTCAGTCTATGCCCAGGAATAAACAAAAACAGCTTAAAACTTAGAAGCAAGATGGAGTCAGTTAGGTCTGATTTATTTCACTGTCATAATTTCCTCAGTTATAATTTTGCAAAGGTGGATTCAGAAAGAATTAAGTTATTATCTAAGGAACTGGAATCCATAGAAGGGAGTGTCTGGGTTTAAATGAGAGGCTGTAGAGACCAAGGTTCTTATTATGTAGATGAAGTTCCAGGCAGCAGGATTCAGAGAGAATCAATGGTAAATGTCTCTTATCAGACCTAAAAAGGTGCCAGATTCTTAATCTCTCCTGGATCAGTAAAAGACCTGGAAAGAGAAGGGGATTCTCTAGAGAATGTGGATTTTCCCTATAAGAGGTAGTTTTGCAGGGCCATTTCAAAATATGTCAAAGAGGCTAGGTGCAGCGGCTCATGCCTGTCATCCCAGCACTTTAGGAGGCTTAGGCACGATTGCTTGAGTCCAGGAGTGTGAAACCAACCTGGGCAACATAGCAAGACCCTGTCTCTGTAAAAATAAATAAAGAAATAAAAATAAAATATGTCAAAGAAATATATTTTTGGGGATAAAATACTTTGATTTCTTCCAGGGCCTGCCATCTGTCGTGTGATGCTATACTAGAGTTATGCTGGAATTTGGTATCTTATTGCTACAGTCTATCAGTCTTAAGATCTCTGTTTTAATGTGAATGCTGGTCAGCGGTGCCTGAATTCCAAAGGAAGGAGGGCATAAAGTGGCACATCTGACCTCAGCCTCATGACCTGAACTAGTTTTTCAGGTTGACTTTGGAATTTCCTTGGCTGAGAGGAGAGATCCATTTAGTTGGTTGTGGGGCTTTTAATTTTATTTTTGGTGCACACAGGAGACAGGGCACACCCGATTGGTCGGGATGCATGGGAGTGGGTGGGTGAGGTGTGAACAAGAGCCTTTATTGTGCCTTCTGTAGGAAGGTGTGGGCCGGGCAGTGGCAGCAGGCTGAGGGCTGGACAGTGAATAACTGCAGTATTCTGTGGGCATAGCGGCTGTCCCTAACTGTCTGGTACCCTGCCCTGAGATGATAAGGGCAGATGGATAGTGGCCCAGATCGTGAGAGCCAATGAAGGAGGTGGTTGGGGTGGGGGTGCTGGATGAGTTCCTTTTAATAAGAAGGCATATCCTGGGTGAGTTGTTTACCATCTCCAGGAATTGGCCAGCCCTGAGAGAGGCTATCTCCCCAGGGTCAGTGAGACCCTGGGTGCCGAAGCATCAGAGAGACGTGGGAGAAACAGCTCCTCTCCTCCCTGTGACATGGAGCCAGGCAGGCAACCAGGCCAGAGCCTTTCTTGGGCTACTGAATATGCCAAATCTGGTTAATCAAAAGACATCCCAGGAGGACTCCATTATGCCCTGCACATAAAAGGCAACACAGTAGCATGTCACTAAAGACATCTCCAGCTCTGTGCTGCCACCCGGCAGCGTGAGGACCACGTACTCACCAGGTGTGGGGCCGATGCACAGACATGCCATGGTGGGTGAGGAATACCTTCACAGCTTTCATAGCTTCTCTACATGCCTTGGTTTTAGGCAAATTAGAACGGAGTCGCAGAAGAACAGTGTATGCTTAACCCATAGGTAATTAAAAAGTGAGCAGGTCTTGAACACTATAGTGCATTATTGCTATATAATTTCTGGGGGAAAATACCCAAAACTACTGCAGTAATTTCAGCCAGGGTGTCTGACCTTTTCACCTACTTGGTGTGAACCCAAAATATCTGAGACAGGTCTCAGTCAATTGAGAAAGTTTATTTTGCCAAGGTTAAGAACACGCCCGTGACACAGCCTTGGGAGAGCCTACAGCATGTGCCCAAGGGGGTCCGGGTACTTGCTTTATACATTTTAGGGAGACATAATACATCAATCAATACATGTAAGATTGACATTGATTCGATCTGGGTGGGACAACTTGAAGTGGGGAGGGGGAAACTTTGAATTTTATCTTTGGTTTACATAGGATTGCTTTTCTTTATTTTCTCCCCATGGGTCCTGTGGGATCTATGATGAGATATTAAGTATTTTATGCTCCAATTTTCTTATAAATCAAGGACATGAATATCCGCTGATCTCGGCTTCTGTTCATTAGAGATAAAGTGTTTCCATGGTGACTCTGTTTAATTCTAGCCAAAAGCAAAGGAACATGATGTGTTGGTTAGCCTGTGCGGCATCACTGCAGGCTGATGGGTGACGGTTCACAAACTTTTGCGATATGCTAAAAATAGGCCACGAAACCCGGTGGACTCACCCTGTTACCGGTAGAAGGTGTCGGAGCTACTGGCAGTGAATCCATACACGTCTGCACCAACCTCAGTTCTTGCCCCCTCAGAAGAAAGAATTCGACTGAGGGGCTCAAGGCAGAAAAAGAGACCGAGGCAAGTTTCAGAGCAGGAAAGAAAGGAAAGTAAGTACACTTACTTGGAAGAGTCTCAAGCGGGCAACTTGAAGAGCAAGTGTAGCGTTTAACCTTGATCCGAGGACTTTATAGGCTGGCTCACCTCTGGCATCTTGCAGCCTTTCCCATAATTCCTCCCTTAGGGTGGGCTGCCCACCTGTAGAACGCTGTCCTTACGCCCGGGAAGTGAGCATGCGCAGTGGGCTTAGGAAGTTGTTCGCGGCCAGCTCCCTTTTTCCGTGGAGGCCCCGGAAGGTCGTGCTCCACCATTTTGTCTCTTAACGCGCCTGCCTGAGCCCACTATCCCTATACCTGAGATTTAATTGGAATCCCTTTTTGCTTCTCCCTGGTACTTGCATTAAATTAACACTTTAATGTTAACAGCTGTGGATCTTCAGGAAATTGTCTCTCCCTGGGGCCGGCTGCTGAATTACCACTTTTAGAAGGGCAGTGTGATCATCGTCGCACCATCACCTGACGTTTCTGGTGGTTAGGGGAGAGCCCTCTCCTGCCCTGCTCATGCCTGTCTAACTGCCTGCAGCAGACCCCAGTGACACCCGAGAGTCAGGATGTATGCTTTGGAACAATGGACCACAGCTACAAAAACTCAGAGCAGTTGAACCCAGGTACCATCTGCCAGCTCCATCAGAGTAAAGATAACCGTGCAATGTAACCGCCCAGTGGGCTCTTCTTGCCTGTTGCCCAGAGACAGCTGATTTATTAAGGCAGAGGAATTGCAATGGGGAAAGAGTTTAATTCACACAGAGCCAACTGAAGGGGAGACCGGACTCTTATTATTACTCAAATCAGTCTCCCCAAGAATTCAGGGGCTAGGGTTTTTCAGAGGTAGTTTGTGGAAAGGGGTGGGGGTGGCTAGGCAATGGGTGCTTGCTGCCCATTGGTTGGGGGTGCAATCAGAGGGTTATGGGAAATGGTCCTCCTGTGAGTTCTTTTCTGGGTAGGGCCACAGGAACACGTGGGGGATCCAGGTGGAGCCCTCATCAATGTGAGACATGCAGAAAACCTGAAAAGACATCTCAAAAGGCCAATCTTATGGATCACAGTAGTGATGTTATCTGCAGGACTAATCGGGGAAGTTGCATATCTTGTAACCTCTGGAATAATGGCTGGCAATTGTTTATGTCTGCACCTTAGCCAAATTCAGGTTCCTCTATCCTCCTAGCCTGGTGGTCTCTCATTAGCTTACAAAGGTGGTTGAATTTGGGGGGAAAGGCTATTATCATTTAAACTATAAACTAAATGTCTCCCAATCCAAGCCGAGGAATAATTAAAGGCAGTTGAAGGCTAAAGCAAAAGGGGGATTGGCCAGATTAGATCTCTCCCTGCTGCCATCATTTTCTCACTGATAAAATTTTTTTGCAAAGGCAGTTACAATAAGGATAATAGTAATATCCTTACATGTTCCACATACCATCACATGCATTTTCTATGCATTGCTTCAGTTAATTTTCATATCAATCTTATGAAACAGGATCCTGGAGGTGAAAGCCAAGGTCCTGCCGAATGGAAAGCCAGGATGAGATGTTAGTCCTTCCAGACTTCAAAGCCTGTGGTTTGAAGGCATTCTAAATCACAAGTTCAGCTAGGAGATCAGCACAAGATACACATCATAAAGACCTTGCTGATAAAATAGGTTGCAGTAAAGAAGCCGCTAAAACCCACCCACACCAAGATGGCCATAAGAGTGACCCTGGTCGTCCTCACTGCCACACTCCCATGCCATGACAGTTTACAAATGCCATGGCAAAGTCAGGAAGTGACCCTTTATGGTCTAAAAAGGGGCAGGGGCAGTATGAATAATCCACCCCTTGTTTAGCATATGATGAAGAAATAACCATAAAAATGGGCAACCAGCAGCCCTCGGGGCTGCTCTGCCTATGGAGTAGCCATTCTTTATTCCTTTACTTTCCTAATAAGTTGGCTTTCACTTTATGGACTTGCCCTGAATTCTTTCTTGCGCAAGATCCAAGAACCCTCTCTTTGGGTGTGGATAGGGGCCCCTTCCTGTAACATTCCTAGTGTGTACACGGCCGCCTCCTTGTTGTGTCCTCATGTGGCCTTTTCTCTGTGTGCCTGCAGAGAGAGAGAGTGCTCTGGTGTCTCTTCCCCTACTTCTAAGATCACCAGTCCAGTGGATTAAGGCCTCACCCTTAGGACCTCTTTTAAACTTTTTTTTGAGACAGTGTTCCACTCTGTCGCCGAGGCTAGAGTGGAGTGGCACGATCTCGGCTCACTGCAACCTCTGCCTCCCGTGTTCAAGTGATTCTCCTGCCTCAGTCTTCTGAGTAGCTGGGACTATGGGCACCTGCCAGCACGTCTGGCTAATTTTTGTATTTTTGGTAGAGAGAGGGTTTCACCATGTTGCCCAGGCTGGTCTCGAACTCCTGACCTCAAGTGATTCACCCAACTCAGCCTCCCAAAGTGCTGGGATTACAGGTGTGAGCCACCGTGCCCGGCCTGGACTCGTTTAACCTTAATTACCTTCTTACAGGCCTTGTTTCCTAACGAAGTCACACGGGTGTGTAGGGCTTCAACCTGTGAATTTTGAGGGGACACAATTCAGTCCATTCCAAAAGTCCTTGCAGTTTCTGTGGATCCACTTGGGGGCCGCTGCTAGGGAGGCATGTGAGGCAGCCTGGCTATGCTCCTCTCCTCCCTGGAGTCACACGCACCTCACAGGTCCAGGCACCTGGTCCCTGGGCTTATCCATATGGAATAAGGGGGTTTTCTCATTATTAGGCAGATCTTTCTAGGATAGCCTTCTTCCCTCTTCCAGAAAAAGTTTGCAAGCAGAAATGTCCTCACCATCGAGGAGTGTGGTCACATGTTAAAAATGTCGGAGCTTGATTCAGGCGGCTCTGAATTCAAGGGTTGGTTCAGTTGCCTACAGGCCATGTGACCTTGGGTAAGTCATGCCATCTTCCTGAGCCTCACTTTTTCCATGTCAAGATGCCCCTCCCAGGGTTATTGTGGCAGAGGTGTAGACGAGGCAGCTCTATAATGCATGTGACCCTAAAAAGGATTCAGAAAACATTAGGCATGTGCTAGGCTATTGGTTGTACCACTGGCCCTTGATTTAAACACTGGATCAGAGCTCAAAGCTTCTCCCACTTGGCCACGGGCTTAGAGAAAGCCCAACAGCATCTGTGGGGCCATCTTTTTAGGGTCCCCAAGGCGTTGCTACAAATGGAACACCTGCCCATTTGGCAGACCTTTCGTTGTCAACATTCAATTACGTTAAAGCCACATTCATCCTCCAGGACCTGCAGGGTGGTGGACAAAGGCTGCATCTCCTGAAAAGCAAGCCCTGATCTGGCTGGACTGGTCTGAGAGCCAGCACTCGCCCTAGGTTAAGAGCAGAAGGTCCCACTGCTGCCTTGAGAGGCTCAAAACTGGCCGTTTCCATCTCTGGGCTTCCGTGTCACCATCTCTAAAGTGGCGTTGAGGCCTTTGGTTCCCATGGGGGAATGAGGGTTTTGTATGTTGCCTAAAACACTGTCCCCACTCCCTTGATCTGAGCGCAGACCGGGGAGCCAACTGACCGATCAATTCCAGCTTCACTTTCCCACTGCCCAGGCCGGACCCCAGAGAAGAGCAGGACCTGGAGTGGGGCTGGCAGGCGGGATGGGCACTGGTGCGCAGAAGACAGCACTGCCCAGCAAAAGAGGTGCCCCTTAGGGATCCACCAGCCTCTGATGCAATCTAAGCTCTACTTTTTTAAACTTAGCCCCCTGAGGGCAGTGCTCCAATCCTGGAGATTCTGCAACATCCGTCAATGTGTGAAGTAGACTCAGCAGGCTCCTATCTCATCTCCCTCCTCCAAAAATTCATTTGATATGTTGTCCTCTAGTAGAGGATGTATTGCTACAGGAGCTGAAAAGAAATTATTTAGGCGGTTAGTGAGGGTAAGAGAGTCCTCAGTAAGGTTTCCCTTTTAATAAAAAGCAGCCACCAAATCATTTCTTTTCTAACAAAGAGCAGCCCCAAAAAACCAAGCTGCAGACATAGAAAAGCAAGCTGGAAGCTTTCATGGGTGAATGCTAACAGCTGTGCCATAGGAAAAGGCTCCTGGGGACCAGGCATGTTCAACATGGAGGCTGCATTTTCTTTTTTTTTGTCAACCACATGTTCAGTAAAGGAACAGGCAACGTGGCACTGGCCAAGTAGAGAACCCATCTGCATAATAAAATATTAGGATGGGGCGGCCAGCTTTGTGCTATGTAAATGGCACACCTGCCCCAACCAATCTTTGGGCCCTGTGTAAATCAGACACCACCTCCTCAAGCTGGTCTGTAAAACCCCCGCACATTTCACCACAAAACCGGACGATCCACTCAGGAGCCTCTCTCTCTCTGCAACAGAGAACATTTTTCTCTTTTCTCTTTCTCTCACCTGTTAAACCTCCACTCTTAAACTCACTCCTTGTGTGTCTGCGTCCTTGATTTCCTTGGTGTGAGATTATTAACCTCGGGTATTTACCCCAGACGACTACGACGCTGCAGTATCAGATGTTAAACTGACCACAGATAGTACACTTGATCTTAGCCAAAAAGCCCAGAAGCTTTGAGCTCTCCTTCCTGCTCTGTGTACATGGGTGAGTGCCTGGGTATCTATAAGCCTCAGTTTTCCTTGTCTGTAAATTGGGCACAGTACCACATTTTCTACAGTATCACAGAAGGAGTAGATGGTCCATGCAGAGCACATGGTTAATATTAATATGTAGCTCTTAATAATTGATCATTATTATTATTATCTCTGCCATCGTGATGTGACTTACCGCTCTCCTGGAGATGGCTGCAGGTGTGAAGAGAACTAGAGCTCAGTCCCTGGAATGCTGCAGAATTGCAGGCTGCAGAGGAGGAGGGCTGAGCACACCTGAGAACATGGCTCCTGTACGCTGGCGTCTCCCAGCGTATGATGATGGGGTCCTTCCCCACACAGAATCCCCTCCTCGAAATTCCTGGTCACAGACCCAGAACAGGCCAGCAAGGCAGACATGTTGGCCAGGCAGTGTTTTTCCTTTTCCAGTCAGCATATTTGCCTCAGGAAGAGGGGACTCTGATGTCCCTGTTTGTCTCTCACTGGAGAGCAAGCAGGTGCGATTGAGGTTACTGGGGGAGGACGGAGATTGAGAGAAAGAAGGTTTCTTATACGCATTCCTTCCTAGCTTCTGCTGGACTTCACAAGTGTTCCTTTAATTCCTCCACATTTATAAGGCTCCTTCATAATGGCACCACTGAGACCTTGAGCCTGGGTTGTCAGCTAGGACAGGGAGCCAACCACAACGTGGCAGCCAGAAACAGGCTGACTGGTGGCTGCTTCTTGCTCATCCATGGAGGGGGAAAAGCGAAGCAAGGATGAGGCATGGTGGGGAAACCCTGGTCAAAACTCACCCTGAATATTCCCCTTAAAGGGCAGCTGCCCGGACGGGGGTGCCCTGACTGGCTTGGCCTGGACTGACGAACCAATCTCTGGCCAGCAGCCTGGGTCCACAGGATCATGAAACTGATCGGAGTCCTCCCTGAGACAGGATTCTGTTAGGAAGGAGGAAGCAGATGGAAGGTGAGCAGGCAGCTGAAAGTGTCCATGAGGCCATCATGGAAATTTTAAATCTAAAGGGAGTTGCTTTCACCCGATGGCTGAGCAGAAGCATGTGTGGCGAAGCATGTATGGCCGGAAAAGACCCTTGTACGAGGCTGGCTGTGCCTCAGAAAAGGATGTCAGTTCAGGTTCTTTGCACCCAGAGTGGGGAATGCAATGTCAGAGCTGGGGGAGTGGCCTGGCAGGCTGAGGGGGGCAGCTCATGGACAAGGACCATTGTCATCACCCATAGCTGTGTGGTACACAGGATCTCTGCTCTGCCAGGAGGGGCAGGGGAATCAGCTGTGTCCTGGGCCACCCATTCTCTAGTCCATTCATTCACTCCTATTGCTCATGGAATCTCAGCACTGGAAGAGATGTTCTATCTGCCAGGAGCGCCATCAGCCCATCCACAATCTGGCAAAGGTGCCAGAAGAGAGAGGTGTTCCCAGAGGGAGCCCTAAGCAACCAGCATCCCAAATGACCACAGATGTTTGCTTCCTGCCTCAGTGAATTTTCGTTTCTCGGAAATACGATACCTCATTGACTTGTATTATCTTTGGAATGACAATGGCCTAACTAATTGGGAATGCATGACTTCAATAAATGGTTTCATCAACTGCTCTTTCTAAAACCGTTTTCCAGGTCAACTAGTATGTGAGAAGCAGTTGATGGTTTCAGCTTTAGTAGAAAGCAGGTCCTATTCATTCTCTGCCCCAAGGGAGCTGACAATATCTCATAAATCCAGGCTCACATGATAGTCTGAGTCCTAGGATGAGCACTGGAATTCATCCCTTCTGTCTACACTGATGGATGTTGGTCATTTTCTGGAGTATTGGGCTGAGAGGCATTCTGAGGCCACACCAGAGAGAGTCCTATGTACCATTCACAATGCTTGCCCTGTGCAGAGGAGAGGAATGGCACAGATGCCACACATTTGATATCCCAAGACTAAGTGGTCAAGAGTGGCCTTCAGTATATACTATATATATCCCAAGGTCAAGAAGCAGGTACTGGCCGGGCACAGTGACTCACACCTGTAATCCTAGCACTTTGGGAGGCTGAGATGGGTGGATTGCCTGAGGTCAGGAGTTCAACACCAGCCTGGGAAACACGGCGAAACTGTGTCTCTACTAAAATATAAAAAAATTAGCCGAGCATGGCAGCATGTACCTGTGGTCCCAGCCACTTAGGAGGGTGAGGCAGGAGAATTGTTAGAACCTGGGAGGTAGAGGTTGCAGTGAGCCAAGATTGTGCCTCTGCATTCTAGCCTGGGCAACAGAGCAAGACTCTGTCTCAAAAAAAAAAAAAAAAAAAAAGCAGGTACCTATCTACCAGAAGGACAGAGAGTTTCCACAGAACCATGCCCTTGCCTAGGCTGAAGGAACTGCGGCCGTGAATAAACATGCCCCTTCTCTATGCCTTCCTCATGCTCAGGGACACTATCAAGAAGGCTTTTCTGAATTAGGCTTACCCTAAGCTCTAGGACACTGACGGCATAAAGAATGTCAGTTTTGGCTGGGTGCACTGATGCATGCCTGTGATCCCAGCACTTTGGGAGGCTGAGGCAGGTGGATCACATAAGCTCCGGAGTTCAAGACCAGCCTTTGCAACATAGTGAGACCTTGTCCCCAAAATCAAAAGAATTAGCCAGGTGTGGCATACACCTGTAGTCCCAGCTCCTTGGGAGGCTGAGGTGGGAGGATTGCTGGAGCCTGAGAGATGGAGGCTATAGTGATATAATCGCTGCTATAATCAAGGCTGTAATGATGGTGCCCCTGCACTGCAGCTGGGGTGGCAGAGTGAGACCCTGCCTCAGAAACAAACAAACACACACAAAGTAAAGAAAAGAAAAAGGATGTCAGTTTCATTTCCGTGTTTTTGTTATTCTCTTTTACAAAGATTTGGGATACAAGGCCTATAAAAAGAAAAAAAAATCAAAATAAAGTCTAAAAATTAGGCATTTTGGCTCCTCTGTGTATTTGCTATGGGTTTCATCTGGGAGAAAAAGCTCAAATTACATTAAACTCATGAGTAATTGGATGGTGTGCAAACCAAGAGATGAAGGAATCTTGCAACACAGTTTTGTTTACCAGGGCTGAGTTTCAAACAGTGAGTTAGAGCAACCCTCATGACCAGATTGGTCAGCCCTGGAATCCCAGCGGACCTGACCCAGGCTCTGCAGGGAGAAGCCCCGCCTTGGAGCAGCAGGGGCGAGGCTCTTTTCTGGCAGCCTGGAAAATAGCCCCACCCAGTCAAAGATCTAATCAGCCATTGCCCCGAAAAACAGTCCCAGGCTGCTGGGGCCTCTCCCCAGTTAGAAGCTTAACTGCAGCCAGAGCTGGGTGGACGCTCGCCCACTAGGAATAGCACCTAGAATGACAAGGGTCATTGTGTGTTTTGCTGCTTAATGAAGCAGCGACATTTCTCATACATTTTGTCCTGGACACAGGTAGGAAAGAGGGAAGGCAAATTAAGAAGAAGGCAGTTAAGGCTGTCTCCAACCCAGACACGAGGAATCATGGCGGAATAGAGCAGGGGACCCACATGTTTAAACAACCATCATGCTGGCCATCATATCTTAAGCAGCTGCTGTAAGGCCAGGGATGTCTTAGGTTCCGTGTAACCCTTTTTCATTTATAGTCACAGTAGCCCTGGTCCACTGGATGGATGAGAAAACTGTGACTGCAAGACTGGGGTTGTTTGCCCAGGTGCCACACCTGGAGCGGCCGGGCCGGGCTCCTATGGAGGCAGCCACATTCTTCCTGTGGCACTGGGAGGCGAGCCATTGTCTGCGATGGGGAGACCAGCAAGAGAGCAAGAGAGAAGTATCAAGGTCTCGGCACAAGGAGGGAGGAATGCTTTTAGCATGAGGGATTTTACTTCTAAAGTGTTCAAGCTGATATGGTTTTCTAGGGAGGTTTTTTTTTTTTTTTTCTTAATGCATTACATTCTAAATTCAATGCCCTGGAAGATATTGAATAGATGGGATAAAATCGATTAGCCTGGATGATTTATGGCTGTTCAGCGTTTAGCAGGAGCAGCTTTCAATGTGAAATTGGTTGCGTGCAGCGGGCCATTTTAGAAATTTGTCTCACGTTGCCCATAAGTGATTCATGCCATGCTTCCCAGGCCTCTTTTTCGGAAAAGGGGAAACAATATCAACACAACAGTGCCTTTGTCCTTTGTGAGCCCTGCTCAACCCTCTCCACCCTTCTCTGTCATCTCCACACTTGCTGGGCCGCATTTTGTTGACCAAACAGCAATGGCTGTAACGCCTGATCCATGGTCGACAGAAGGCTCTAGCCAGCCTTCATCCGAGAGGATTAAACAGGATTTAGCTAATTTTTGTTTGTTTGTTTGTTTTGAGACAGGGTCTTGCTCTGTCACCGAGGCTAGAGTGCAGTGGCATGATCGCAGCTCAATGAAGCCTCAAACTCCTGGCTCAACAATCCTCCTACCCTAGTCCTCCATGTAGCTGGGACTACAAGCGTACACCACCACACTAGCTAATTTTCTATTTTCTGTAGAGATGGGGGTCTGGCTATATTGCCCAGGCTGGTCTAGAATTCCTGGAACTCAGACTCCCAAAGTGCTGCTGTGACAAGTGTGAACCACCCCACCCAGCCTAGCTAAGTTACTCTTTATCATTCCTGCTCCCTGAGCGAAAGACGCTTGTGCTCTGCCAGCCAGCCCTGCTCAGGTCAGTGAGCATGCATGCTCTGCCTCCCTTCCACCTGGGGAGGAAGAAACATCCCCTTCTCCCACACCACAGCGCCCACCCGCTGCCATTGCTCAGAGCCATGGCTCCGCCCTTATGTTATCATTTTCTTTACTGCCTAGTGATCAGTAGGTGGGAAGGAAGATCCAGAAGGAAGCCAGGTTGTAAGGAGCAGTCTTGCCTCTGCAGCTCCTGACACAAGATCTTAGGCACAGGAAGTGCTGTAGGTCACGTGCAAGGAACTGAGGCTGAGCAGGCTTGTTTAAGGATGGGCCTTCAAACCATAGCTGTAGAAATGCCACTCAGGTTTGGTATGAGCCTCCTATTTTTTCCAAATCTTTTTTATTTTTATTAAATTTGTATATTTGTGGATTTACGGGTACAAATGCAGTTGTGTCACATGACTATATTGCACAGTGGTGAAATCAGGGCTTTTAGCGTACTCATCACCCAAATAGTGTACAACCAACCCAAGAGGCTGTATTTCATCCCTCACTCCTCCCACTGCCTGCCATCTGGGGTCTCCAGTGTCGATTATTTCCTGCTGCATGTCTGGGGGTACCCACATATAAGTAAGAACATGAAGTTTTTGGTATTCTGTTTCTGGGCCATTTCACTAAGGATAATGGCCTCCAGTTCTGTCCATGTTGCCACAAAAGACAGGATTTCATTCATTTATGGCTGACCTATTCCATGGCGTATGTATGCACCACTTTTGAATCCAGTCCTCTGATGATGGGCACCTGGGTTGATTCCAGGACTTTGCTATTGTGACTAGCGCTACAGCTGACAGTGCAGGTGTCTTCTTGTATAATGATTTTTTTTCCCTTTGGGTATGTAACCAGTAGTGGAATTGCCAGATCCAAGGGGAGTTCTATTTTTCCTCCTTTGAGAAATCTCCAGACCATATTCCACAGAGGTTGTGCTAACTTCCATTCGCACCAAGAGTGTATGCATTTTCCTTTTTCCCACATCCTTTGGGGTCCTCTTTGAGCTCAGATCCTATATTCCTCTTTCTCTATGTATTCTAAAGAGACACCACGGCAAGAAAGATATAACAGGTTTTATCAGCGTAAAGAAATTCTCCATCTATGGTGGGTGTGGAAGTCTTGAATTAAAAAAAATAAAAGCTAGATTGGTTTGGTGTAATTTATATGGTGGATTTAGAAGTCTTGAATTAAAAAATAAAAGCTAGATTGGTTTGGTGTAATTCATCCTAGACGTGTGTAGCTAACTACTTTATGGAACAGGTGAAACAAACATGAAATTGCTTTATTTTTCTTATAAATGTCTAGTCCCTTAGTGATCCCATTCTGATTCCATATCTCTTGAATGACACAGGGTTTTTTTTTTTTTCAAAGTTTTGTCCAATCCATTTTAATCCACTTCCATTGCACGTCCTCACCTCCTAGCAGAAGGAGTAGTAGGTTTGCAGAGGGGTGAGGTTCTCTGCCCAACCCCTTCTTCCTCCTCCCTTTTCTCCCAACGTGCTGCAAAGGGAAGGAGGGAGGCAGAGGAGATCAGTCTCTACTCAAGCAGTGCTACTGGGGTCTTCCCTTGGCCATTGTTGCCTGCTGGGTGGCAGCCCTGTTCTCTGGAAGGTTCTCAGGGTCCTCCCCATTCACAACTCCCTGATGAGGCAGTGTGGTCTGGCCCGGCCCACTCTGACCCCATGCCCAGGTCATGCCTGCAGGGTGCATCCCACTGCAGGGTGCCTCTTACTCCCAGGATGATGGCAGAAAAGCTCCTGAACCTTCCAGAATGTCCCCGAACCCACCATCATGCTCACTTCTAGGTGAGAGTGCAGTGGCTTTACAATGGACCCATCCTCTGCCATGTCAAGTGGGCACACCTGGAATCATAATAAAACAAGGTTTTGCAGCGTAGCTCCAGAAGCAGGAAAACAGACATTGTCTCTACCCTCTTCCATGCTCAAGGTAAAATGGCCCATTCTTTCACAACAATTACAGGGTTAGCCATTATGTTAATGGAGAAGAGCCAAAAGCCAGAAAATAAAAAATAACAGTCAATCCTAAAGCACTTACACATTATCTTGTAATTAAGCCAAGGATTCAAAGACGGAAGCAACCCCATTTAAACTCTGGAAGACAAATCTGACTCAGGCATGTCTCTTCCTGCCTCAGTCTCAGTCTTTCCTGGCACCAAGTGATGATAACTCAGTTAGATGCGAAGAGTGCTTAGAAGAGAACTCACCCAAGATAGTATTGTGATAGCAGACTCGATATTAGAGGACAAACACAGATACCCTGCAGCTCAGTGATGCCCAGACAAAAGAAGGACGGTGTAAAGTCAAATTTGAGCTTCCAAAATGAATATAAAAGAGACAAGATGGCCAGGCATGGTGGCTCACACCTGCTAATACCAGCACTTTGGGAGGCCGAGGTGGGCGGATCCCCTGTGGCCAGGAGTTCAAGACCAGCCTGACCAACATGGTGAAACCCTGTCTCTACTAAAAATTACAAAATTTGCTGGGCATGGTGGCACATGCCTGTAATCCCAGCTACTTGGGAGGCTGAGGCAGGAGAATTGCTTGAACTCAGTATGTGGAGGTTGCAGTGGGCCAAAAGTTGCAGTGAGCCGAAGGTTGCAGTGAGCTGAGACTGCGCCACTACACTCCAGCCTGAACAGCAGAGGAGGACTCTGTCTCAAAGGAAAAAAAGAGTCAAGACTTGAGCCTCCTCATTCTTGGATGTTCCTGAATATTCATTAGCATGTCCGGTCACAAAGATTTGCTATATGAAATACTATATGAATAATGAAGCATGTTGCTCTCCTTTAAAAATAAAGAGCCCTCCCACAGACCTTGACCCAGAGATGGATGAAAAAATGCTTTCAAATACCAATATTCAGTGAAAGAGCAGGCTTACAGGTCCGTGGCCACTCACAGACACTCAAGGAGGGTGCTATAAAGAGCTAGCAGCCATGGCCCCCACTGGCCTTGCTGGCCTTTATTCAGCACACATTAAATGACAAAGGCTTTGAGTCAACACCACTAGAGGGTAAAGATTAAAGGCCAGGTTCCGAGGCCTTAAGCAAACACCATCTGTAGGTAATAAACCTGGTTGCCCTTCCCCCAAGAGAGCCATCTGGCCCATGAATGATTAAAGGTTAGTTTTAGGACCACATGAGTAAACAACTTCTTTAGATAAACTTCCTTACATTCCTTTGTATCTATTCTATGTTATTTGCACAAGGAAAGGGGATTAGGCTGCCTTCAGCCATAGCTTTATTCTGAGGCTTTAACGAAACCTTCCGGCCTTCCAAGGAGGTTTGTAACTATTTTAATTTTACAATCTCTCCCACCATCCTGACTGAACCCCCACAAAGGGAACTGGGTGCTGGCAGAATTCAGTAAAACCCTTGAGTCTGATGCAAATGCTCCTGGCTATAGAGGCAAAGTGTTTTCATGTTGTCTTCCTAAACCCTAGGCTGTAAATGGGGTGATTTTTTCTTCTACTCTCTGTTATCCCAAGGTCAAATCTGCTTCTCCAATAATTATCTTCTCTTTTTGGCTGGCATAGTGAAGGTAAAAAGCACTTCTTTTGTTATCTTCATCTGATAATACGCCTTCTAACCACCATTTCTTTCGTAATAGTGCTATAAGTGCCCTATACACAGGATGTGAGGAGAACTCTTAAGTCTTGCCTGAGCCTGTGGTCACATATGATCTCAAGCCTCTATTCCAGTGGCCACAGGATGCTACATCTTCTAGAATTATTTTCATTGCACATTCATTTTTCTCTCCATGTTCTCTTGACTCCAGTGATGACTGTCTACACCTCCACAACCATTTTGCTCCAGCCTACAGCATTTTTAGCAAAAGCACTTCTCTTTGTCTTTCCTCACCTTAAAGATAGGCAGGAGGCAGATGAATCAGAGCTGGGGGAAAGCAGAAGATGAGGTATCCTGCAATTGATGCTCACTCAGTGTTTTTATCCTGTTTTTTTTTTTAAGTGTTTCTATCCAAGGCCAAACACAGTGGCTCATGCCTGTAATCCCAGTACTTTGGGAGGCTGAGGTGGGTGGATCACCTGAGATCAGGAATTCGAGGCCAGCCTGACCAATATGGTGAAACCCCGTCTCTACTAAAAATATAAAAATTACCCAGGTGTGGTGGCACACACTTGTAATCCCAGCTACTCGAGAGGCTGAGGCAGGAGAATCGCTTGAACCCAGGAGGCAGAGGTTGCACTGAGCCAAGATCATGCCACTGCACTCCAGCCTGGGTGACAGAGTGAGACTCTGTCTCAAAAAAAAAAAAAAAAGAGAGACCAGGTGTAGTGGCTCACACCTATAATCCCAGCACTTTGGGAAGCTGAGGCAGGTGGATCACGAGGTCAAGAGATTAAGACCATCCTGGCCAACATGGTGAAACCCCATCTCTACTAACCATACAAAAATTAGCTGGGTGTGGTGGCATGTGCCTGTAGTCCCAGGTTTTTGGGAGGCTGAGGCAGAAGAATCACTTAAACCCAGGAGGCGGAGATTGCAGTGAGCCGAGATTGCACCACTGCACTCCAGCCTGGTGACAGGGCAAGACCTGTCTTTAAAAAAAAAAGTTTTTATATGTTTTACAAAATTACGACAGAGACATTTTTCAAGGCCCTCATATGAGGACACACACACACACACACACACACTAATCCCTATAAAATTCAGCACCTGAAAATATCCATCTCTCTAGCCGGTTTTCTTTAATCAAACAATGTGAACGGCACAATCTGTCCAACCACCCCTACGTCCTGAATTAGTAACGTCTAGATGAGCATTAAATTTATCCATCTCACCCTCGGCCCCTCTGTGCTCCTTCTAACCTCTATTTTCGCTGTCCTACTTTATACAGGCTTTAGTATTTTAAGCCATCTCTAAACCCTTTTTAAAGTAGACAAGGCATAAGTAATAAAAAAATCTTTTTTTAATATTCAGAGTTTCCTTAATCTTAGGAAACCACATTCTCTTAAAAGAGTAGTTCAGAATCACTTTTAAAAAAAAAATCCCTTAGCCTGAGAGAGCTAAACTGTCACTCTGAACTAATAACTTCAGGTCTGTTCCGCAGCAAACTCGGTTTCTTATCATTAAGTTTCTCAAGCTCCAGGTTTTTCCTTCCTGTGCCAAATCTATCATTCAGACTCAGCTCTTGGAGGTTTTCTTCAGGCTCCAAGAAAACCAGCCTCACAGAAACTGCTGAAGCCTGGCAGGCTTTTATTTTTCGGGTTTGGATGAATATTTTATACAAAAACCTCTGACTATCCTTCCAAAGTTGAGCCCAAGGACTCAAATTCAAGACAGAAAGAGATTCAGATGCCAATACAGCCTAATAGCAAGCATGTTTTAGTCTTGGGAACCCTCAGACTGCATCAGGGACGAGGGCCTAGGCTGAGCAGTCCCTCCCTTTGAACAGTTTTGAATCACAGCTCAGTTTTTAATCTCTCAAACACCAACTGGGTGTCCTGCAGTTCAATTCCATGCTGCTGAAAACTCTTGGAGTAAGCACAGGCCCCACCAGTTGAGGGCCTGGCCCTGGAAGAGCACCTCCACTTCACGCACCACGCTCAAGTCCAGGCCACCTGTGCTTCTCACGAACTGGCTATAAAGTGGGGAGGGCTTCCCACAATCCCCTCTGCGAGTTCAATAATTTGCTGGACCAGCTCACAGAACTCAGGAGAGTACTTTACTTACTATTACCAGTTTATTATAAAGGATCTAACTCAGGAACGAACAAATGCCTGGGTTGCATAGGGAAAGGGTAAGGGGGGGCGGGGCCGTGGAGCTTCCATGCCCTCTCTGAACAGCCGCCCAGCACTTCAGTATGATCACAAACCCAGAAGCTCCCACGGCTGTTGTTTAGGAGAACAGTCTGAGCTATACGAGGTATGCAAAGTGTATCAGGCCCAGCTGGGCACCGTGGCTCACACCTGTCATCCCAGCACTCTGGGAGGCCAAGGCGGGTGGATCACGAGGTCAGGAATTTGAGACCAGCCTGACCAACATGGTGAAAACTCGTCTCTACTAAAAACACAAAAATTACCTGGGCATGGTGGCACACGCCTATAATCCCAGCTACTCAGGAGGCTGAGGCAAGAGAATTGCCTGAACCTGGGAGGCAGAGGTTGCAGTGAGCCAAGATTATGCCACTGCACCCCAGCCTGGGCGACAGAGTGAGACTTTGTCTCAAAAAAAAAAAAAGTGGCAGGCCCAGAGACACCTGAGTCCTGCAGCATGTAGCTGTAACTTCTGCTTCTTAAACTGTAGATCAACTCTCCTCCTCACTGTTCTCATTCTGTAAATGACTAGGAGAGATCAGAGGCCAGACCTCCCTTCTTCCAATCACTGACCCTTCTTATAGATCAACTGCCTCCTTTACTGTCTTGTACTCAACTTAGACCAGATGGTACAAAAGACCCCATGACACATCTTCCATATGGAATGTTAAATACACCTTCCCTGAAAGAAAAAGACCACCTTGACTAATCAGATCATTATGACTATGCATTAAGCCTTATGTAGAAGGATGTTGACATTCTGCTAAGCCCCCCGCTGAAATTGTCTATATAAATGATTCCAAACTTCTGCACTTTGGAACACTGACTTTCATTCTTTGGAATCTGTGCTTCCCAGGCAGCCATCTTCAAACTTGGAGCTTGAATACATTTTCTTTAAACTAGATTCTGACCCTTTTGATTATTTCAGGTTGACAATATCATTTTATATCAAGGACATGAGGATCCAAGGATTTTGGTATCCTCAGGGGTCCTGAAACCAATACCACTGAGACATGGAGAGACATGACATAATTCAGGTCTGCTGGTGATGAATTCTTTCATCTTTTATATCTTCAAAAAAGTTTAGCTTCATGTTTGAAAGATGTTTTCAGTCGACACCATAAGACTCCTGATTGACTTTTTATTCCCAATGCTTTAGATGTTGCTCCACTAACTTCTCACTTGCATTGTTTCTGACAAGAAATCCGTCGTGAATCTCATCTTTGTTTCTCTGCACATAATATGTCTTTTTTCTCTGGCTGCTTTTAGGAGATGCTTTTATCACGGGTTCTGAATGGTTCGGTTGTGCTGTGTCTGGTGGTTTCTCCATGTTTCTTGTGCTTGAGATTTCCTTGTGTGGAGCTACTAAGATCTGTGGGTTGGTAGTTTTCCACAAAGTTGCACATTTTTCAACTCTTACTTTTTCAAATATTTATTCTGTCCTTCCTCTCTCTCCTCCACTTCAGGGGTCTTGATTATGGATTAAGCTGATTAAAGTTTCCCACTGATATAGAACAGTGGGCTCCTGGCTAAACCCCACCCTTGAGCTTGGAACCGTGGCCCTAAGTGAAAACAGTTGACCCTGCTTTTCTGCCCAAATGTTGCTTTTTGGCCTACCACACCCCTATTCTGTGCCCATAAAAAGACTTCAGCAGTGGTTGGGGATGCAAGCCGTTAAGCTTTGGGGATACAAGCAGCTGAGTGGCAAGCAGAAAAGCAGCAACTGAGTGTCAGAGACTATGGATAGACACAGATGACTTCAGACAGTGTGGCTTCAGTTAAAGATTGCCTTCTTCCTGCACCCTTCTTCCCGTACCATCCCATTTCCAGTTCCTCATTCTGCTGAAAGCCACATCCTTCTCCCAATAAAATCCTCCTCACACACTACCCTTCAATCCACTTGAGTGACTGAATTCTTCCTGGATGCCAAACAAGAACCCGGGTGCCAAGAGGGCAGAGGCTTGGATGCTGCCACAGGCCTGCACAGAGTCTGCTTCCACCAGAGAAGAATGACTGGCCAGTTCCCTCTGCTCCACTCCTTTCATTCATTCAGCGGCCAAAAAATGCTTTCTAAGTCTGATCAAGCTGTGAAGGCACCAGTACCTTCAAGGCCTGTCTCCTAAATTCTATTTAATGAGGACTGTGGTACCAGAGTGACCATTACCTCTGTTTCCCACGATCACTTGCTCACACGCTCCCTCTTGCGAGGAGTGGCCCGCAGCAAGCTGAGTGAAACAAGCCACTCCAGTTCCCACCCATGAAATGGATCCGGTCAAAGGAACTGTCCTATCTCACCACCACTCGGTGATGGTCCGTTTTTCAATTTCTTCTTTCTCTGTGTGTTTCCTTTTGGGTCGTCTGCACCATTGTCTTGAAGTTTAAGAATCTTTCTTCTGGAATCTCTGCTATGGTCATTAATCCCATCCCATGTATTTTTCATCCCAGCCAGTGTAGCTTTCATCTCTGAAAGTTTATTTTGGGTCCTTTTTATATCTTCCATGTCTCTCCTTAACTATATGAACATACACAATACAGGTACTGTGATTATTCCAATATCCTTGTCTGCTCATTCTAACATCTGTGCTAGTTCTGACTTGGGTTTGATTAATTTCAATTTCTTCTCATTACAGATTGAATTTCTATGCTTCTTTGAATGCTGGGGTAATTTTGTATTTGATGCCAGATATTACGGATTTTGCCTTGTTGAATACTGGATGTTTTTGTATTCCTATAAATATTCTTGGACAAGTTAAATGACTTGGAAACAGTCTGAGTTTTGCTTGCTTGCTTTTAACATTTCTTAGGTGGGACTAAGCCATGATTAATCTAAGACTCATTACTCCTCATCACTGAGGTAAAACCTTCTGAGTGCTCTACCCAATCCCCGATAAGGTGAACCATGAAGTTTTCTAGTCTGGCTTATGGGAACAGGTGCTACTCCTGGCCCCATCTCACTATTTAACTAAAATATTTAAAAACAACAGAGGAGTTTAATAAAATTCAGAACTGTCCCAGGTTGCCATAATTAGAAATTGCACATGGATCTTATGAAATGTTGCTCTAGCAGCTGACACTGGAGTTCCGCTCAGGAAAAGGATGAACTTTCATTTTGAAAATACCTTGATAGGTCACTCTAGTTGGGAGGTGAGGCTTCAACAGTTTGTCTGGAAGGAGGCAGTGAGGAAAAGAGAACCAGAATGGCCTGTAGAAGAGGTTAGGAGAAATCTGGGTATGGTGGAGAGAAGTGAATTAATCAAGGGGAAAAGGTCCAGGGAAGGGAGACAGGAGCCCAGATTGTTCCCGGAACTGAGCCAGGTCCGGCTGTGTTTCCTCGTGGCCCAATGACAAGAAGCAGACAAACTAGGAAAGAAGGGAATTTTTTGCTGTAATGGGATACAAGAAGAAGGTCAGAGATAATTCCACCAGACCAATCCAGTGTTATAATTTTCTTAGTGCTTATCTAGATTGGGGTCATGTGCCGATGTGCCATATCACATTTGCCTAAATCTATGGGTAACTAATTTTGTTTCAGCTAGAAAGTCAGAGGCCAAAACATGCCAAGTCTGATCAAGCTGTGTGCCTTCGAGGCCTGTCTCCTACATTCTAATTAATGAAGACTGAGGTACCAGAGTGATTATTCCTATCTTATCTCATTTGCAGTTCAGTCCAGAGAGCTGCCTTAGACTCTCCAATAAATCTATTTAAACAACTGCCTCGGTTACCTTGACTCATCACAGATTTCATTGACCCGAGACGGGTCCTGGCACAAGGAATGTGAGGCTGTCTCCATTATCTTGGCTTGCTCCAGGTTTGGGAGAAGCCTGTGTGGGACATGTGTTTCATTTCTGGCTTTGAAGTCTGGGCATCAATTTCCCTGGGTTTTAAATTATTAGCTTAATATTGAGGCAGGGCTGCGGAAATGTGTCTGTGTAGCCAGGGTGCTGTGCAGGCCTGTCTGTGACTGTCAGGGAGAATCAGCTTGCCACAAGCTGACCCAGAAGTGGGGAGAGATACAGGCAGTGAGGCAGAAACTCTTAATGAGATGAACAAAAGACCAAAGCAGGGGTGTCTAATATTCAATTTTAGGTTTGATTCGTATTTAACTTTAGACTGAGATTCAGATGCGGTGGTATAAACATCTCCATGGCCTCAAATTGTCAGTAAAATTCAGCTACTTACGCAGCCTTGGTGGATGGCATGTTGGAAAATGCCGTTGTCAAAGTCATGGCCAGTTAGGGCAGTGAGGTGCAAGCTGGGAGGAAGAGATGTTCCATTAGCTGAATTGATTTTGCGGAATCAGGATTTCAGAGCTGGGGGTGACCTGGAAAAATGTAATACATGCGTCCCTCGCCCTATGAATGTCCCAAAGAGTTTGAAGGGAGTTCTAGGTCTCTAAGTACACCTAGGATGGAGGTTCAAGTCCATTTCACTTAAAACCTAAAGGACAGGGTCAATTTCAGTTGACATGTCAGTTAAGTATGATTAATTCTCAAATTAGTGACGTCAGTAATGTGTGGTAAGCATTCAGAAGGGAGTCGGTCGAGAGGACCTGCTTCAGCTGCCTGAAACGTCAGAAATAGACTTCGACCTTTGCCTCCACATCTCCCCTTGAGATAATGGGCTTTTGGACTGCAGTATATAAATTCATGATGTTATCTGCTCCCCACAACAAATATGACATCGTGGTACAGCCCAGAAGCAATATTATCTTTTTCCCCCTCAAGGTTAGATTGTCCCTACGATTCCTCACTCCAGTGGCAGAGCCGCAGAGGGATTGGCTGACGTTTGCTTCAAATGTCATATTGCTATTTACAGCAGGCAGAACAATTCCTTCTAAAAGGGACCTCTGTTATCTCTCCCAGTGCCCCTTTGTGTCCTAGGGAGGCACAGCTGACTTTAAGTAGGCCTTAAAGACCTTTCTAGGCCGGGCACAGTGGCTCATGCCTGTAATCCCTGCACTTTGGGAGGCCAAGGTGGGAGGATCACGTACCAGCCTGGCCATGCCTGTAATCCCTGCACTTTGGGAGGCCAAGGTGGGAGTTCAAGATCAGCCTGGCCAACATGGTGAAACCCCATGTCTACTAAAAATACAAAAGCTTAGCTGGGTATGGTGGCAGGCGCCTGTAATCCCAGCTACTCAGCAGGTTGACGCAGGAGAATCATTTGAAAGCAGGAGGTAGAGGTTGCAGTGAGCCGAGATCACGCTGCTACACTCCAGCCTGGGCCACAGAGCAAGACTCCATCTCAAGAAAAATAAATAAAAATAAATAAATAAAGACATTTCTGCCTATTCATCAGTGAACCTAGGAATGCATTTTTTTGGTTGGGGGTGACAGAGTAAGACTGTCACCCAGGCCGGAGTGCAGTGGCACGATCTTGACTCACTGCCACCTCCGCCTCCCGGGTTCAAGCAGTTCTCCTGCCTCAGCCTCCCGAGTAGCTGGGACTACAGGCACGTGCCACCACACCTGGCTAGTTTTTTTTTTTGTATGTTAGTAGAGATGGCGTTTCACCATGTTGGCCAGGATGGTCTCGATCTCCTGACCTTGTGATACACCCACCTGGCCCTCCCAAAGTGTTGGGATTACAGCCATGAGCCACCACAGACAGCCAGGAATGCATTTTAAACTTTGCGCTTGGGTATTTTCCCTGTTGCAGATGAAGACCATTGAGGCTATTTCTTCTTGCCGGCTTGCCTTCACAACTCCTTCAAAGGTAGTGTCTTTAAAATGTTTTATTAGAAAGCTAAAGTTAAAACTTTTAGTTACTCCCAATTTTTACTGAGCGTTAAGCAATCTACATTCACAGTTGAGGCTAGCTGCACCTCCCACCGCCCCCAGCACACTGAACTAAGACATGGGTCAGAGTCCCAGCAACCCTGCACCACAGTCCTAGAAGATGCTGCAGAATCCTTCCCTGCTTTGCCTTCCTCGTTTTAAGTGAGGGATTCTCTTGAGTAGGCAGCAGAGAGCACTGACATATACAGTGGAATGTAGAATATAAAAAAAGATAGAATTTCTGACAGTGCAGAATAAAAGGCGCTGAAAAAAATGAATGGTGCGTTAGAATAAAACAAAGTTGCATTCCTAAGTCACTTCTTGCTTGTATCAAAATAAAATCCAGGGCCATGCAAGGTGACTCATGCTTGTAACCCCAGCACTTTGGGAGGCCGAGGTGGGCAGATCACTTGAGGTAAAGAGTTTGAGATCAGCCAAAGCAAAGCATTAAAAATTAAACCGGCCGGGCGTGGTGGCTCACGCCTGTAATCCAAGCACTTTGGAGGCCAAGGCAGGCGGATCAACTGAGGTCAGGAGTTTAAGACCAGCCTGACCAACATGGTGAAACCCCATCTCTATTAAAAAAAAAATTAAACCATATATACATTTTAAATGAGTGTACTCTATGCAGTGTGAATTGTATCTTAGTATAACTTAAAAAAAAAAAAAGAATGAAGGAGCCAGGCAGGGTGGCTCAAGCCTGTCATCCCAAGACTTTGGGAGGCCAAGGCAGGTGGATCATCTGAGGTCAAGAGTTCGAGACCAGCCTGGCCAACATGGTGAAACCCTGTCTCTACTAAAAATACAAAAATTAGCCGGGTGTGGTGGTGCACGCCTGTAGTCCCAGCTACTCCAAAAGGCTGAGGCAGGAGAATCACTTGAATCTGGGAGGCAGAGGTTGCAGTGAGCTGAGATCATGCCATTGCACTCCAGCCTGGGTGACAGAGTAAGACTCCATCTCAAAAAAAGAAGAAAAAAGAATGAAGAGGCATAAGCGAAATTTTCAGTAGTGGCTACCTCTAGGTAGAGGGCTCATGGATGGTTTTCATTTTCATTTCACTTACTTACATTTTCTTTCTTTTTTTTTTTTTTTTTTGTATCGTTCCCAAAGTCCTGGGCTTACAGGTATGAACCACGAGGCCCAGCTTCTAATAAACAAATGATACTTTAGAAGGAAGGAAGGACGGGAGGCAAGAAGGAAGGAAAAAAGGAAGGCAGGAGAGAAGGAAGAAAGGAAGGCAGGCAGGAAGGAAATATGAGCTTTCTTTTCCTAAGAAGCAAGAGGTGGAAACCGTGCTTGACGTCTGCCCGTGGCTCCATGCCCACCTGCTCACCGTGTTGAAGAACATGCTTCTTTTCCTTGGTTCTTACATGAGATTGGATTGGTTTCCATGTTAATTAAGAAGACGCTTGCTCTCTGAATGAGTTGCAACTTGTGAAGTCCTTGTCTGACCTGGAGTTCATCTGGAATTGCTCAGAGCAAGGAGTGAAACTTTGGGATGATCCCCTGTGAGTTCAGATCGCTTTGACTACTAAATATATTTAATCCCTTTTCTATGTGTAAGCATAATCTGCTGGATCAATCATAAAAATCTATAAAGGATGTCATTCCCCCCTCAAAGACCCTCTTACTGTGTCCTGAATTAAACTGGGCACTTCCAGCTTAGAGTCCAACTAGGTTTTCTATTGGAGACCTCAGTCTGATGGACACCAATCTAATCGGAATGATCCCTGTCCTCATGGAGCACACGGTGTTGGGGAAAATCATGGGACTGCTGGGAATGCCAGTTAGAGAAGGAGCCCAATCACCAAAGGCCAAGGCCAAGGTCAACAGTTTGAACTCCCTCCTTTGGCAAGAGGGCAATGAAGGGCCCTGTTGAGGGGTTTCAGGCACAGAAGGCCTATTGATACTTGAAAGACCACCCTGGCTACCAGATAGTATGGAACTGATGTGGATGAGGCTGGAGGCAGCGAGGGCGGCCCCTTAGTAGTTCCAACCTTGAGGTCAGGTTGCAGACAAGCCCCTAGTTCCGCCCACCAAGAATGCAGGACGTCACAGAGCCGTTCTGGCAGCACTCAGAGCCTTCTACCATTCTACCCTAGGCTGCATTTACCACCACATCCGAGCTGGCTCAGGTCTGGTCACCTCCTCAGCCCCAGCACGTTGTGGATAAAGCCCTGTTTGAAGAGGCTCTTGTTTCTTTTTTTGGCACCTAAATTATTTCCTCGTGTTTATTAAGGTATACTTGACGAATTGAAGTCGCATATATTTAAGGTGTAGAATGTGATGACTCAGTAGACATCTACGTTGTGAAATGATGGCCACAGTCAAGTTCCTTAACACATCCCTGACCTCACACAGTTACCGCTTTGTGTGTGTGGTGACAACACTTTAGATCAACTCTCTTAGCAAATTTCAAGTAAACAATAGTGTATTATTAACTATAGTCACACTGCTGTATGTAAAATCTCCAGAACTTATTCATCCTGTGTAACTGAACCTTCCTACCCTTTGTGGGTTTTTTGTTTTGATTGATTGTTTGTTTCTTTGTTTTTAGAGAAGAGGTTTTGCTATGCTTCCCAGGCTGGCCTTGAACTCTTAGACTCAAGCGATTTTCCTGCCTCAGTCTTCCAAATAGCTGGGGTTACAGGCATAAGCCACCATGCCAGCTTCTTTGTACCTTTGGCCAACATCTCTCCATTTCTGCCACCCTCGCCCCAGCCCCTGGCAGCCACAATTCTACTCTCTGCTGCTATGAATTTGACTTGTTCAGATTCTACATTTAAGTGAGATGGTACAGTATTTGTCCTTCTGTGCCTGGCTGATTTTGCTTGGCCTGACAGCCTCTGGGTTCATCTATGTTGCTGAAAATGGCAGGTATAGCTCCAGGCTTTTGCAGCCACCTGAGGGGACTTCCAGCATTTCCCGAGGCTCAGACTGTCCTAGGATACTCTCCAAGGACGTTGTTTTGAGCGGTGGCCGACCCCAGGCTGTTACAGTGACTTAGAAAAATGTTCCCGGTGGGAGGTGAAGCCCTTCACTGCCATTCCCGGTGGAAAGGCTCCAAGTTGACTTAGAAAACTTCATGTTGAACAGGTTTGTCCTAGGGGCCCTTGCTTCAGCTCGCACGCCTGTACACTGCAGTTAGGACCACGGTGAGGGACGCTTCTAAATCTTTCCACAGGCTCAGAAAGAGACAGGTCGGCCTCCTGGGATTGCCTCAGCAAGCTTGAGATGGTCCCTGCCTCCAAAAGGGACTTGCAGTATTTCAGAAGGTTCACCTCTGAAGGGGCCCCAGGTGGTACAGACACAGCCCGAGACTGGCGGTGCGCATTTATCTCCTAAGAACAACCCTCCGGTCATCGTCCTGAGATGCGAGTGGAGAAACTCTGCTCAGTGCTGTATAACGACATGACAGTCATCACCTGAGGAAAGAACAAAAGCAACAAAAATGATGAAGAATAACAATAGAAATGGTGATGATCGGCCAGGCACGGCGCATGCCTCACTCCTGTAATCCCAGCGCTTTGGGAGGCCGGGGCAGGAGGATTGCTTGAGGTCAGGAGTTCAAGACCAGCCTGACCAACATGGTCAAACCCTGTCTCTACTAAAAATACAAAAATTAGACAGGCATGGTGGTGGGCACCTGTAATCCCAGCTACTTTGGAGGCTAAGGCAGGAGAATCGCTGGAACCCAGGAGGCGGAGGTTGCAGTGAGCCGAGATTGTGCCACTGCACGCCAGCCTGGGTAATAAAGTGAGACTCCATCTCATTAAAAAAAAAAAAGAAAAAGAAAAAAATAGTGATGATCATCATAATATAATAATATTTTAAGTTAATAATATTGAACTAGGGAGGTGAAAAATAAATATGTAAATGAATGATGGAACTACATAAATGAAAATACATAAATGAAGATGGAAAACAAATACATAAATCAATGTCAGAATGGTCACCTCCTAGTGTCAGGGTTACACTCATTGAGGATTTGTGTGTGTGTATGTGGGTGTGTGTGCATGTGTGTGTGTGTGCTCTTTCATGATTTCGTCATTCTCTGCATTGAGTGTATATGATTGTACTAATTGGAGAGGAACAGAATATTGTCCAAAGCTATTTTAAATTGTTTGTTCTATTCTAGTGAAGGAAAACAAAATATCCCTCTCTAAATTCCAGGGGTTGGATGGCAGGACGGCAGTTTACAAAGTCAAAGGCTTCCCTGTTCTCCTCCTAAAGACAAGGGCCTTTCCAACACTCGCTTCTCAGCTGGGAGACAGCAGCACCCGAGGACTGAGGAGCAGACTTTACTCTTTCCATAAATGGATCCTCCCACATTTTCCTGCTTTTTGGAAGCCTGAAGATGCTCTCTTCTTTGTCTTATCATTATAGGATTTATGGCTCTGTGTTAAAATACTATTTGAGCAAGGTTGCAAGGCTACTGCCTTGAGAGTGAAATGCTCTTGAATGAAGGCCCTCTCCTGTGTGATGGGTACAGTGCATGTCATAAACTTCTGCTGGTTTTTCTCTTTTTAATATGGCTTTTGTTTTCAGGGGGATGTGTCAACTAAGAACCCATCAGGGAAAAAAAAAGTAATTATATTTTCTCCCCTACAGTATTATGTTCAAAGAAAACAACCAGCACCTTTAAGAAGAATTTCCTAACTGGATTCAGGCTAAGATGTTACCAGCAGTTTGCCTGAGGCCAACCCTCAGCAACCCTCGGAAGCTGACGGTTGTCCTTCTATCACAAGGTCAAGAAGGGCCTCCTGGCTGGGTGCAGTGGCTCATGCCTATAATCTTAACACTTGGGGTGGCCAAGGTGGTCAGATTAGCTGAGCTCAGGAGTTCCAGACCAGGCTGGGAAACACGGCGAAACCCTGTCTCTACTAAAAATACAAAAAATTAGCTGGGCATGGTGGTGCCTGCCTGTAATCCCAGCTAATGGGAAGGCTGAGGCATGAGAATTGCTTGAATCTGGGAGACGGAGGTTGCAGTGAGCCGAGATCGCACACTTCACTCCAGCCTGGGCAACAGAGTGAGACTCTTGTCTCAGAAAAGGAACACAGAAGGGCCTCACTCAAATGGAATCAGAAGGGACAGAGATGGATTCCAGAGTTGTCTCCATCCTGGAGTCAAAAGAAGACATTTATGCGGCCAAGAAACATGAAAAAAAGTTCATCATCACTGGTCATTAGAGAAATGCAAATCAAAACCACAGTGTGATACCATCTCACGCCAGTTAGAATGGTGATCATTAAAAAATCAGGAAACAACAGATGCTGGAGAGAATGTGGAGAAACAGGAACACTTTTACACTGTTGATGGGAGTGTAAATTAGTTCAACCATTGTGAAAGACACTGTGCCAATTCCTCAAGGATCTAGAACCAGAAATACTATTTGACCCAGCAATCCCATTATTGGATATATGCCTAAAGAATTAATAATCATTCTATTACAAAGACACATGCACATATATGTTTATTGCAGCACTGTTCACAATAGCAAAGACTTGGAACCCACCCAAATGCCCATCAATGATAGACTGGATAAAGAAAATGTGGCACATATACACCATGGAATACTATGCAGCCATAAAAAGGATGAGTTCATGGCCTTTACAGGGACATGCATGAATCTGGAAACCATCATTCTCAGCAAACTGACACAGGAACAGAAAACCAAACACCCCATGTTCTCACTCATAAGTGGGAACTGAACAATGAGAATGCGTGGACACAGGGAGGTGAACATCACATACTGGGACCTGTCAGGGGTGGGGGGCTATGGGAGGGATAGCATTAGGACAAATACCTAAAAGCAGGTGACGGGTTGATGGGTGCAGAAACCACCATGGAGCATGTATACCTATGTAACAAACCTGCACGTTCTGCACATGTAGCCCAGAACTTAAGGTATAATAAAAATTTTTTTTTATTTAACAATGTTCACAAGCAAATGTGAGATTGGCAATTCCGAGTGGTACAGGTTTCAGTGTCTGCAGGTCAAAACCCCTTTTTGGACGAGGCCGCGTTCCCCAATCCAAGGGACTCTGTGCCCATAGAATCCAATATACTGGTTTCCCCTAGATCTGTGTGATACGTCAGCCCAGGTCTTGCAGTAGAACAACTTGGACCGCTCTTGACAAGCAAAGAATCTCTCTCAGAAACCTCCCAATAGACTTTCACATCTCATTGACAGGACGTGGCTCACTTACCCATTGCTGCCTCATTGGCGAGTGGACTAGAATCCCAGGATAATTGAGCAAATCAGGATTGACAGACTTGGGGCTACTAGGGGTCCAGCCCCTCTCTGACGCACACAGCATCCCAGTGCAGAAAGGGTGCAAGTGACGGGGTCCCCAACAGCATCTGCCACACTTTGCTTCTGATCATCAGTTTCCAAAAAGATAGGTGTCCATCATCAGCTAGAGAGCTCTGTAGAGTCGGGAGCATGGACTCTGGGGAGCTGTGAGCCACCCGCAGTTAACAGGAGAGTGAATCCACAATTGTTGGAGGAAAGAGCTCACAACTGCCATTGGTTTCCCACAGTTAGGGCCTGTGCTGGAGCCTCTCCTGCACGGGCTCAGGGCTGCCCCAGTGAGCTGGCGGACAGGAGGCATCTGTGGAAGTTACATGGAAAGAGTGCAGGCCTTCCAATTGGATGGGCCTCGAGTCCTAGCTTTGCCATCGACTAGCTGTGCGACTTTAGTAATGTCATTCAACTTCTCTAGGCTTCAGTTTCAAAATGGAGGGAATAATATCTACTTTATAAATTGCTATGAAGATTTTTTCCTAGTCAGATGAAATCTCCAGAACAAAATAGGTTCTCATGCAATCATTCTTAAACACTGATGCTCTAGTCATCACCTGAGAGTCTTGGCGGGGCTCAGTGGCTCATGCCTGAAATCCAAGCATGTTGGGAGGCTGAGGCTGAGGCGGGGGCATCTCTTGAGGCCAGGAGTTCGAGATCAGCCTGGTTAACATGACGAAACCCTGTTTCTACTAAAAAATACAAAAATTAGCCAGGTGAGGTGGTGCACACCTGTAATCCCAGCTACTTGAGAGGCTGAGGCACAAGAATCACTGGAACCCAGGAGGCAGAGGTTGCAGTGAGCCAGGATTATACCACTGCACTCCAGCCTAGGTAACAGAGAGAGACTCTGTCTCAAAAAAAAAAAAAAAAGAAGGATCACCTGAGAATCTATTTAAACATGCAGATGCCTGGGCCTCCCACCCCAGATATTCTGCTGGCCTGCATCTGGGTCCAGGAATCTGCGTTTTTAACAATGGCCTCCAGGTGATTCTGATTAAATGATCACTGGCGGCACGTGGAGCCACATTGCAGTAAACTACTGCTGCTGCTGTAATCAGGCAAAATCTGAGCATGACGAATTTCTCATGCAACAAGAAAATTCATCTTAATTTTAATTATCTATCTATAATTAGCCTTGTTCCGTTAAAAATAATTAAGTCTGCAGTGCTTGAGGTATGCATGGCTCACTGGTAAATGCTGAAGTCCAGCAGCATTCTCCTTGCACAAATCCACCATGCACGTGAACCTCACGGGGGGAGGGCCTTTGGCTGCAAAGATTGAGGAAGAAAAGCAGCCTCCTCAACCTTTGCAGCCAAAATAAGACTCTTGCTAAAATTACCAAAGCATCCCATTTCCGGCAGAGAACTTCCTTTCAACCTTTGGCCTGGATTAGTGAAGAGTCAGGTCCCAGCTGGCCTCATCATTCTGTTGGTCCAATTGACGTCCTGCCCAAGGAAAGGTACAGTACCCAGAAAAGCAAAGGTGAATCTCTCACTTCCCTCTCTTCAATAATTGGCTCTGCTGGTGGCCTCAGGAGGATGTAACACTATTTATTTCCTCTCTCCAGCCTCTTGGCCTCCAGCAGAATAGCTGCTGCCTGTTATTGCAAAACTAGAATGGAAAACATTTTGCAGACGGTGTGACTCGGAACAAAAGATCAGGAAAGAGAAGAACCCCCCCAGCCAGCACCTGAGTGAGAGGGCATGTAAGGGTGATGGAAGGAGGAGAGGACAGAGGAAGAGTGTTTGGGAAGGAAGCTATTACAGATTGGGAGAGGTTTGGGAAGCACAAGGCAGAAGACACGACTGTGTTTGACTGTGTTCTGAATGCCATTGGGCTTCTGCTTGCGTAAGAAAGACTTGGCAGCAGTCAGGGTCAGAAGACTTGTGGTCAGGATGAGCGTGATCGGCTGTTCTTGTCCAAAAGAGCAAACCAAGGGCAAAATGAAATGAGACGAGATGGGATGGGATGGGAAGACCTTTGGGTCAAGTCCAGTGTTTCCCAAAACTGGCCTGTCGTCAGGATCACTTGGAGTGCTGGTTAAGACACCAATTCCCAGGCACCACCCTGCCATTATTCCCAGCAATTTGGATGATGGGGTGGATTTGGGAGCCACTGGTGCAGCGGTTCAGGGGCTCCTGGCTGACGGCATTACTTTTGGGGCGATGGCATTACTTCTGTAGATTCTTCAGAGTAGTTCATGGATTTTTCTACATTGCAATAATCACGTTTGTAAAGCTCTGTTCTTCACAGCCAAGGCCATGGTAAGCTCTCCCTGGGTCCTACGACACTGACTTTTAGGGCTCCTACATCACATCAAAGACAAAAACGTATCTATGTTCCACCTTAAGTAGAATTTTATCATATTACTTTGAAAATTTTTTGTTGCTCTCAATAACTCATTTAAGGTTAACAGTCATTGCTTGGAGAGCATCTAAATACTCAAGAGTTTTTTCAAAGTGAAAAAAGTTTAATCCACAGATAATTTGCTAATGTAATGAGAGTTCCAAAAACCCTAAATTTAATAACTGAATGAGTGGAACTATGATGTTTTATTTTTCAGATATTTCGTTAAATCCTCATTCATGTTGACTTTGAAGCTTTATTTGTATTTTCGAGTTTAGTTCTCTGTTTTAAGTCTCAGTCAGTCATTTCTGTGAGCCTGTGGGCAAGTCTGAGGCACAAGACAGTTCCATCTAATGGGCCAGACATCTCTGCCAACAAAGACGCTGTGAGATAATATCACTTGGAGGTGAGAAGCCCATTTCAGAGGCCTAAGTCCTATGCTAAAAAAAAAAAAAAAAACCTAGGCTCGAGAATGGAAACATCAAAGAATCAAAGACCCAGCGTAATCAAAACAGTGATAGATCAACAGAAAACTCCACAGGGCTCATGGTCCTTACCAAGATTCAGCCATTTTACTTGAATAAATGCTCCTGATATTATTGCAAGCCTTTGGTTAATTTCTAGAGTTTTGAAAAAGTTGGTTTTGACCATTTTTTTATAGTGTTCTTGTTGCTTTCATGGAGACAGGAGTTTCAGAGATCCTTGCACTGCCATACCAAAGTGTTTCTCAGCATTGCCTATTTTAATCATAAATAAGACCGGGCATGGTAGCTTACGCCTATAATCCCAGCACTTTGGGAGGCTGAGGTTGGTGGATCACTTGAGGTCAGGAGTTCAAGACCAGCCTGGCCAACATAGTGAAACGTTGTCACTACTAAAAATACAAAAAAAATTAGCCGGGCATGGTGGTGCGTGCCTGTAGTCCCAGTTACTCAGGAGGCCGAGGCAGGAGAATTGTTTGAACCCAGGAGGCAGAGGTTGCAGTGAGCTGAGATGGTACCACTGCACTCCAGCCTGTGTGACAGAGAGAGACTCTGTCTTAAAAAAAAATTATAAATAAATCTTGTTCTTTTAAGAGTGAGTTGGAAAAGTGGCCATGAAAATTAAATGATCATTGTATGTAAAACGACTAATCTAATGCCTACAGCATGGTAAATGCTCGATATTGAAGACAGCAGTTACTCTGTTTATATGATCATGAGTGCTCCCGGCTGGCCCTCAGCAGTTTAGTGGCTGAGTAGCTGAGTTGTAGAGTGGGGACGAGACCACCCATCTTCTGAGTGTCAGCCGATGCCTCTGTGAATGCACCATCATGCCCCTGTGACCTCACCGCAAATGAGCCAAGGTTTTAAGAGTCTCTTCTTGCCTCTTAAATATATCGTGCAATCTCCAGGTATAATCTTCAATATAATTTTAAGACATGACTCACAGAAGGTATAATAAAATGTGTAAGATAATTTAATTCCAGTGATCACATGCAGATGAGTGGAGACAGCCATGAGCAGAAAGCACATTCATGTTCGCCTGCTCCCAGTATTCACTCAAATGCAATCGACATCCCCTTGGAACCGCTCTTTCTGACACCCTGATTCCTCACTCAGCCCTCCACTCCATGGAAATGCATCTCCCCACCCTTGGAATCAGAAAGGCTTGCGACGGCCCACCCCAACACTTCCTGAGACGGCCCACCCCGGCGCTTCATGCAACAGCCCTCCCCAGCACTTCCTGAGATGGCCCACCCTAGCGCTTCACGCGACGGCCCACCCCAGCACTTCAGCCCTCACTAGAACCATCAGGGATGATGACGGCATTTTCCTGGCTCTCTTTGGACTTAGTCTTTCTAACTTTAAGGACAATGGGACCTCTACAATAAGCAAAGGAAGAAACGTAGATAGGAAAATAGTACGTTTTGGAGTCAAGCAGAGCTAACTTCAAAGCCTGATTTTACTATTTACTGGATATGTGATTTGGGTTATCAAACAAACCTCTCTGAGCCTCTGTCCCACTCATCTACAAAACAGGAATGAAATGACCTTTTTTTGCTAGGCTATGGTGAGACGTTGAAATTCCATACGTCAAGAACCTGTACTCCGCAGGTGCCCAGTGAGCAGCAGCGATCATCACCGTCACAGCCGCGTGTTGACAAAGGCTAAGGCACTAGTGAGGAAAGTACTCACTCATAGCCACCCTGAAAGTCCAGGTCTGGATTTTTGTATGTTGCTTCATTCTCCTCTCTCAAATCCAAACCTAATAAGCTCCGCAGCAGGCACAGAACCCTTTCCCGTGTATTAAGTTGTTTCTTTCCCCGTCATTTGTGAAGCCAAGAAAAAAAGACTCGATCCTTCACGGCCCTGTTTGATTTTAACCCAGGAAAAGTTGACTTGGAAAGTTTGACATTTCCATTCTGCCTGGGGTGATTTTCGCCTTCAGTTTCACTGTCCTGAGCCAAGAAAGAGCACACCACGGAAAGACTTCATGTTTTTCTTCTTTTAATGAGCCCAAGGACAAGAATATGAAATATTTACTTACAAAGGGGAAAGCAGGTGAAGAAATGTATGCGCAGCATGTCGGTGATCAGAGGCCCATCCTGGCTTCTCAAACTGAGACCTGCTCCACCCTGAGAGTTCCTGCAAGTACTACCCGGATCCAGAATTGCCCTCTTCCCTTCTCCAACTCCGTATGTGAAAGCGTGGAAACAAATAAGTTTAGAGAAAAATGTTCAATCTTGCTGTTAAACACATTACACACATGCTCTGTTGTTCTTCATTAAAATCCGCTAGCCCTGGAATTTTGGTTCTTATGTACATGTTAACACAAAAAGACAAATATACAGCCCAAAACAGGAATCAGTAAATACGTTTAGAATGTTGGAATTAATCAATGGCTTCCTGCAGGTAGAACTCCAGGAATCCACTGTCCTGGAGGTTACTTTGTTGTTGTTATGACTAGTCAAGTGGACCACTGGGAATAAAAAAGGAAATGGAAGTTACCTAAAATTTCCAATTTGTTATTCATTTCTGCATCATTCTTTCGTGAAATCTTGCAACATGTGAAGAGCATTTCTCCTAAAAGTTGAAGTATTCAAAGACTGAGCTTGCATATATTTATGACACAACTTGTTTCTCCTTAAAAAAAATTAAAAATGCAAATGCGTAAAAACAGTTAAGTTAGGCAGTCTGCAGCCTACAGGATGCAGGACATAAAGTGGTTAACAGGTAATGCTCCAGCACTTCTGTCGCTAGGCAGAAGACTTCTTCCTGTCCTTAAATATTAAGTATCAAAGGGCCATATTTCTGCCCAAAGGAGTACTCTTTTCAGGAAGTTATTCTTCCAGCCAAATGAAGAGCAACTGGACACCCTCCCATCCTATCCTGGGGCAAGACACAGATGGAGGGGGAACCCGGCTAGAAAGAGAGAAAGGAACCTTTGCAGAAGGTACAGAATGAGTGGCAGATACTTCTGCAGAGCTTTTTGAGGGGAGCCAGACTCTTATGATTAAAATCAGGAGGCCAGGGGTGGTGGCTCACGCGTGTAATGTCAGCACTTTGGGGGGCTGAGGCAGGCGGATACTAGGTCAAGAGATCCAGACCATCCTGGCCAACAGGTGAAACACCGTCTCTACTAAAAATACAAAAATTAGCTGGGCGTGGTGGTGCGCGCCTGTAGTCCCAGCTACTCAGGAGGCTGAGACAGGAGAATCACTTGAATCTGGGAGGTGGAGTTTGCAGTGAGCCAAGGTTGAGCTGCACTCCAGCCTGGACGACAGAGCAAGACTCTGTCACAAAAAAAAAAAAAAAAAAAAAAAAAAATCAGGAAAGACAGACCAGGTGACAGGGCAAGACTTTGTCTCAAAACAATAAAAAATTTAGGAAAGACTGTGATTTGAAGCATGACGCCTGAGCAAGTGTTTTCTCCGAGACAGTGGTCCCCAACCTTTTTGGCACCAGGGGTCAGTTCTGTGGAAGACTTGTGTTTCCACAGGGTGCATTGTCTACCTTAGATCATCAGGCATTAGATTCTCATAAGGGCCCACAACCTAGATCCTTCACATGCGCAGTTCACAATAGGGTTCTCACTCCTATGAGAATCTAATGCTGCCACTGGTCTGACAGGAGGCGGAGCTCCGGCGGTGATGCTGGCTTGCCTGCCCCTCACCTCCTGCTGTGCGGCCTGGTTCCTAACAAGCCATGGACTGGTACAGGTCTGTGGCCCCGAGATTGAGGACCCTTGCTCAAAGACAAAGAATAAAGACCCATCTCCAAGAAAGTAATGCCCCACACAAACCAGAAGAGAAGGGAAGAGGCCAGAGGAACCTGCACAAAGCATGCGGCTGTATACCTGCACACACAAATACACAAGACATTTTCACTGAATGAAAACAGTCTACTCTCTTAGCCATGCATGACCAAATCATCTCTTGCAGGAATAGTTCACATTTTTTAAAAAGCACTTGATGAACTGAAATATCACAAGCACAGGGTAGAATTCAGTGGTCATCACACCTTGTGAGCAGTAGAGTTTTGTGTTCCATCTTCATTCATATCAGCTTGCCATAAGTACAGGAGTAAATATGTCGTGAAAAGTTATTCTTGTATTAATTCTGGCAATCATTGTATTAACTACTCATTCAAGGTATATTGCAATACTGACCCATCATAAGCTTATCTTCAAATGACAAGGCGGCCTTGTGCTATTACAAGTGATACCTTATCAATACTTGCTATCAAGAATTGCTCATAACAGAATTTGGTTGAATATAAGGTTTGATCATCATAAACTAAAAAATAATGAAATTACTAATCCCATACTTACGGAAAATATAAATTTTTATTAGTTTTAAATAAGTAAAACAATATTATTAATAATACCTAATGTTTATTGAGCCCCTATTATGTACTAAGCACTGTGCTAAGTAACTGATAGATGTTACCAACGTTACTTTTTACTGGGGCTTTGAGATGAGTACTGTTATTATCTCATTTCCCCATTAGGAAACTGAGCCTAAGAGAGGTTAAGTGACTTGACCACCGTCAAACTGGTAAGAGACAGAGTTAACCCAAGCAGCCTGAGAATTGAATCAGAACTCTTAAACAGAACCAGATAAGAATTTTGTTCTTTACGCTGTTAAATACAAAACAACATCATCCATCATATTAAATTCATGTTATTAATCTGAATTTTACTGTTTTTTTCATTTTGTTTTTATCTAATTTATAGATTTATCTTGGTTTTATCATTATATTAGATCTACCAGTATAAGGACTCTGTATCTAGTTCAGTTTTTTTCATATTTAAGTAATATAATAAAAAAGAATTTAGGTCAACATTGGATATTTATAAGAAATGTTTCCTTTAAAAAGGAGTCTGTACTTTACTTGTTTTACAAATGTTAATGTAAAATAAGAGAACTTCCTCTTACTTAAAACAAACTTGTCTTCTGCCCAATATAACATTTTAAGCACTAAAGAATATTTTACCTAGAGCTGATAATTTATCTGATTTCTCATTTTCATTTTCAAAGAGTCTTTTCTCCTGAGAGTTTAAGGAGCTGTGTGGAATATTTTCAATAAATTAATATGTTTCATTACAATATCAACATCCTAAGAGTTGGGAAGAGTTATTAAAATCACGTTAACAATAGCATGGCTTTCCATATTATCTTTCCTCTCAATATTGAAAAGTGCTTTCAGAGTCATTATCTCAATTATCTTCTTACATCCTGAGGAAGTAGGCAGTGGAAAATCTCTGTCACAACCTCACAAAGAATCTAAAGTACAGAGAACTTAAATAAAACTCTCAAGAGAATACATGTCAAGCAGTGAGTTTTATATAGTCAATTACCTTTAGGTTCTAAATTAGATTTCACAACCCCGCGGGAACTCACATATTGATTCTGTGAAACCATCAGATGAAGAGGTCCCTATCCCATCCGTATCTGCTGTTCCCATAGTTAGATGGGGAGAGAGTTCGGGGAGATGGGTGATAGGATGCAGTCAGAGTCTGGTTTGGCTCTTAGGTTTGAAACTTACTAGTCTGAGACACTGGGAAAATTACTTAACTTTTGTGGGCCTCAATTTCCTCATCTATAACATGGGATGAGGAAATCTACCTTATGGAATCATTTTGATATTAAATAAGATATTACATGCAAAGGGATTGGCACTGACTTCACATAGAGTATACGCTGAAGAAATGGAAGTAATTACTATCAGTACTAGCAATTGTGCTAACTTCTATTTTTTTTTTCTTTGAAAAGGAGTCTTACTCTGTCACCCAGGCTGGAGTACAGTGGTGTGATCTTGGCTCACTGCAATCTCTGTCACCAGGGTTCAAGCGATTCTCTTGCCTCTGCCTCCCGAGTAGCTGGGACTACAGGCACATAACACCACGCCCGGCTAATTTCTGTATTTTTACTAGAGACAGGGTTTTACCATGTTGGCCAGGCTGGTGTGAAACTCCTGACCTCAGGTGATCCGCCCACCTTGGCCTCCCAAAGTACTAGGATTACAGGCATGAGCCACCATACCCAGGCACTAACTTCTATTTCTGCTCAGAAGCAATGCCGATTTTCTCTTCAAAGTGGGTTTCAGGCATTGACACGGCCAAATCTTAGAACTCCCACTAAGATGAAGAGTAGAAGAACTGATATGGCCAAAAAAATGAAATTAGGGGAAAAAAATTCCCCTTACTATAGCATCAAAAAGAATGAAATACTTAGGAATAAACTTAACTAAGAAGGTAGAAGACTCGTACACTGAAAACTACAAAACATTGATGAAAGTAATTAAAGAAGGCACAGATAAATGGAAAGACAACCCATGTCCATGCATTGAAAGAGTTACCATTGTCAAAATATCCATACTACCTACAATGATCTGCAAATTCAACGTAATCCCTATCAGAATTCCAGCGCATTTTCTACAACAATAGAAAAAAATTCTAAAATGCATATGGAATATAAAAGACCCTGAATACTCCAATCAATCTTGAAAAAGAACTCCAGCTGTGTTAGCTGGAGACATCAGACTTCCTAATTTCAAAATGCATTACAAAGTTCTGATAATTAAAACAGCATGGTATTGGCATAAACACAGACAGGTCAACCAACGGACCAGAAATAAACTTATGCATGTGCAGTCAACTGATCTTCAATGAGGGTGCCAAGAATCCACAATGTAGAAAGAATAGTCTCTTCAACAAATGGTGTTTTGTAAAGCTGTGTATCCACATGCTAATTGTACCCTTATCTTATACCATACACAAAGTCAGCTCAAATGGATTAAAAACTTAAATGTAAAACCCAAAACTGTAAAACTCATAGAAGAAAGAGGAATAGCTTTATGACATGGTCTTGGCAATGATTTCATGGATATGGCGACAAATGCAAACATAGGCTAGTGGGAATACATCAGACTAGAAAGCTTCTGTATGGCAAAGGAAACAGTCAACAGAGTGAAGAGACAACCTGTTGAATGGGAGAAAATAATTGCAAACTATATATCAGATAAAGGGTTAATATCCAAAACATGTAAGAGACTTCTACAACTCAGCAGGAAAGAAAAAAAAAACCCTAACAATACAATTTTAAAATAGGCAAAGGATTAGAATAGACATTTCTCCAAGGGAGACATACAAATGGCCAACAGGCATATGAAAAGATGTTCAATGCCACTCATTATCAGGGAAATGCAAATCAAAACCACAATGATATGTCACCTCACAAATGTTAGAATGACTATTCTTTTTTTAAAAAAGCTAATACGTGTCAGAGAGAATGTGAAGAAATTGGAAGTTTTGTATGTCGTTGGCAGGAATAAAAAATGGTGCAGCCACTACAGAAAACAGTATAGAGGTGTATTAGTCCGTTTTCACGCTGCTGATAAAGACATACCCGAGACAGGGAAGAAAAAGAGGTTTCATTGGACTTACAGTTCCACATGGCTGGAGAAGCCTCAGAATCATGGCAGAAGGTGAAAGGCACTTCTCACATGGTGGTAGCAAGAGAAAATGAGAAATAAGCAAAAGCAGAAACCCTGATAAATCCATCAGATCTTGTGAGACTTATTCACTACTAAGAGAACAGTATGGAGAAAGCCACCTCCATGATTCAAATTATCTACCATTGGGTCCCTCCCACAATACATGGGAATTATGGGAATACAATTCAAGATGAGATTTGGGTGGGGACACAGAGACAAACCACATCAGGAGGTGTTCAAAGAATTAAAACTAGAATTACTATATAATCTAGCAATTTAGTCTTTATCCAAACAAATTAAAATCCAAAGCTCAAATATTGGCATTCCTATGTTCATTGCAGCACCACTCACAATAGCCAAGATGTGGAAACAACCTAAATGTACAACAAATGAATGGGTAAAGAAAATGTAGTGTGGACATAAATGGAATACTATTCTGCCTTAGAAAAGAAGGAAATCTTGCAATGTGAGACAACACGAAAGAGCCTTGGGAACGTGATGCTAAGTGAAATAAGCCAGAAACAGAAAGACAAATACTGCATGATTCTACTTAAAGGAGGTATCAGAATAGTCAAATCCACAGGAACAAAGAGCAGAACGGTGGTTGCCAGGGTCCAAGAGGAGGGGAAATGGAAAATTATTATTCAATGGATATAGTTTCAGTTATGCTAGATGAATAAGTTCTAGAGGTCTGCTGTACAACACAGTGCCTGTAGTTAGCAACACTATATTGTGCACTTAAAAAATTAACAGGGCCAGACGCGGTGGTTCATGCTTGTAATCCCAGCACTTTGGGAGACCGAGGTGGGTGGATCACTCGAGGTCAGGAGTTCTAGACCAGCCTGGCCAATGTGGTGAAATCTTGTCTCTACTAAAAATACAAAAATTAGCTTGGCATAGTGGCATACGCCTGTAATCCCAGTTGCTAGGGAGGTTGAGGCAGGAAAACCACTTGAACCCAGGAGGCAGAGGTTGCAGTGAGCCAAGATCACAACACTGCACTTTAGTCTGGGTGACAGAGGGAGACTTTGTCTCAAAAACAAAAACAAAAAAAAACAGGCTAGATCTTACATTAAGTGTTCTTACCATAGTTTTCTTTTCAGTGGCAAAAAAAAAAAAAAAAAGAGAGAGAGAGAGAGTTAATATGGGGGATGGAGTGCAGCAACTGTGAATAGAGATTATAGCTAATTATGAATTCTTGTTTAGCATGCTTTCAGATTTAACTCATTATGGTCTATCCAAGGGGATTTAGTCACACATAAAAAGAAGTTCACAGGTAGAGCAGTTTCAGGCTAATTCAGCAACTCAAAAAAAAAGGTGCTTCCATTTCTTCAAGGATCCAAGTTGTTTATGTTTCTTCAGCCTACCAGACTCAATAGAGTTGTTTTGCCTTGGGCTGGTTCCTGTCATATTACAAGATGGTTGCCATATCCCAAGGTTAAAAACAGCCATGGTTAAGTCCAGAAGAGGACCAGGATCTGTGTCTTTCTTTTCCCTCTATTACCAAAGGAAGAGAAAAAATCTTTCCAGAAGCCTCCAGATTTCCCCCAGTGTGTCATTGGCCAGAAGAGGTCACATATTCCCTCCTAAGCCAGTCACTGAGACCACTATAATTGCCTGGAGTCATCAAGATTCTGCTTCTGTAACCACCCAAAGGGTTCACCTTGCCCGCCACCTAAACAGAGCCAATTCATCAAGACAGGGGAATTGCAATAGAGAAAGAGTAATATACACACACTGCCAGCTGTGCGTGAGACTGGAGTTTTATTATTACTCGAATCCGTCTCCCTGATCATTTGGGACGCAGAGGTTTTTGTTTTGTTTTATTTTGTTTGTTTGTTTTTTGTTTTGAGGTGGAGTCTCACTCTGTTGCCCAGGCTGGAGTGCAGTGTCAAAATCTTGGATCACTGCAACCTTTGCCTTCTGGGTTCAAGCTATTCTCCTGCCTCAGCCTTCCAAGTAGCTGGGACTACAGGTGCGTGCCACCACGCCTGGCTAATTTTTTTTGTATTTTTAGTAGAGACAGGGTTTCACCATGTTAGCCAGGCTGGTCTCAATCTCCTGACCTTGTGATCCACCTGCCTCGGCCTCCCAAAATGCTGGGATTACAGGCTTGAGCCACTGTGCCCAGCCGAGGAGCAGAGTTTTTAAGGATAAGTTGGTGGATCGGGGAAGCCTGTGAGCCAGGAGTGCTGACTGGTCAGAGATGAAATCACAAGGAGTTGAAATTTTCGTCTTGTGCTGAGTCAGTTCCTGGGTAGGGATCACAAGATCAGGTGAGCCAGTTTATTGATCAGGGTGGTGCCAGATCCATCAAGTGCAGGGTCTGCAAAATATCTCAAGCACTGATTTAAGGAGCAGTTTAGAGAGGGTCAGAATCCTGTAGCCTCCAGCTGCAGGACTCCTAAACCATCATTTCTAATCTGGTAGCTAACATGAGTCCTACAAAGGCAATCTAGTCCCCAGGCAAGAAGGAGGGCTGCTTTGGGAAAGAGCTGTTTAAATAAACTATAAACTAAGTTTCTCCCAAAGTTAATTCCGCTTACGCCCATGAATGAACACAGACAGCTTGGAGGTTAGAAGCAAGATGGAGTCTGTTAAGTTAGATCTCTTTCACTGTCTCAGTCATATTTTTGCAAAGGCGGTTTCACTTCTAGGACAGAACATGGGAAGCACAGATGGGATAGAAACCTGGACAAGAGCAGAATTCTATTGGAAGGAGGAAGTCGGACGGCTACTGGGTACGCCACTAACAGTGTGTGCATTTATTGGATGCTTCCTGTTTTGAGACAGGAAGTGCTTTCTTGAAAGTGGGTCTGTATGTCCATCATGCATTGTAGGAAATGAGCACACATGATGTTGTGAGGGTAGACATGAGCACATCCTAACTCTGCTCTGTGCCTCTGAGTTTCAGGAGCAAAATTTCTGAGTGAGGGCTCTTCCTCTAACCTCTGCAGTTATCACAGCCTCAAAGCATCAAAGGCTATGGTCAGAAGAGGAGTGCAGGTATTACAGAAAAGGGGTCCCGATCCAGACCCCAGGAGAGGGTTCTTGGATCTCACGCAAGAAAGAATTCAGGGTGAATCCATAGAGTAAAATGAAAGCAAGTTTATTAAGAAAGTGAAGGGGCCGGGCGTGGTGGCTCACACCTGTAATCCCAGCACTTTGGGAAGCCAAGGTGGGCAGATTACCTGAGGTCAGGAGTTTGAGACCAGCCTAGCCAATATGGTGAAACCCCATCTCTACTAAAAATACAAAAATTAGCTGGGCTTGGGGACGGGCTCCTGTAATCCCAGCTACACAGGAGGCTGAGGCAGGAGAACTGCTTGAACTCGGGAGGCAGAGTTTGCAGTGAGCTGAGATCCCATCACTACACTACAGCCTGGGTGACAGAGTGAGACTCCATCTCAAAAAAAAAAAAAAAAAAAAATAGAAAAGAAAGAAAAGAAAAGAAAAAAAGAAAGTAAAGGAATGAAAGAATTAAAAGAATGGCTACTCCATAGACAGAGCAGCCCCAAGGGCTGCTGGTTGCCCATTTTTACGGTTATTTCTTGATGATATGCTAAACAAGGAATGAATTATTCATGCCTCCCCTTTCTAGAGCATGTAGGGTAACTTCCTGACGTTACCATGGCATTTGCAAACTGTCTCGGCGCTGGTGGGAGTGTAGCGGTGAGGACCACCAGAGGTCATTCTCGTGGCCATCTTGGTTTTGGTGGGATAGAGCCAGCTTCTTTACTGCAGCCTGTTTTATTCAGCAAGGTCTTTATGACCTGCACTTTGTGCTGATGTCTTATCTCCTCTTGTGACTTAGAATGTCTTCGCTGTCTGGGAATGCAGGCCAGTAGGTCTCTGCCTCATTTTGCCCGGCCCCTATACAAGATGGAATTGCTCTGGTTCACATGCCTCTGACACAGGGAGAAATTCTTCCAGTCAGCCATCTCTTTCCTAGTGGCCTCTCTCTGCATCTTATTCCTGAGTGTTCATCACTACTCCCTTCCTGGTGGGAAGAGAATGCATCCCGGTTAGAAAAAAACCAGCTGAGAGTTTGTAGATGTTTCTCTCTGAACACGTGGAACAACAAAGACGACTGAGAGACTGCTGGGCATAATTTTAGAGTTGGTCTTATTTTCTCAAAGATTAAAGAAAGAAAAGGCCACTTTCCCACTATTAGATTTTATTAGATTTAACTCACTCAGATTATACTGTGACAATGTCACTCATTGGTTTAAGCTTGAATGTGAGAGATTTAAAAGCAATGGCTTGAAAGGAGTTCTTTTGCATCTTAAAAGAAACCACGACCTCAGAATGATTTTGATTTTCCGTTACTGCAAAGGAAGAAATGAAGCTAAATGCTTTTAATCCTAAAAGTGCCCTTTCAGAATTTCTGGGATCTTGGTTGCAAGGCAGAAGTGGAGAATTACCCACTGGATGCCTCTCCAGGACTCACACCTGTCTCCTCAGACTTTGATCTCGGATATTGCTGGAGAGGCAGGGACAGGAGAGATCGTGTGATAGATCAGACCACAGGGTTTTCCTTCAAAACCAGACTCCGTTTCAAGTGTGTCTTTTGAAATGAGACATAACATCAGCTGACTAACAAGATGTTTGCCAGTAATCACGTCTGATGACAATAAATGTCAGGCTCCCAGCACAATTTCTATTTTATTTCATTAACACCATCCTCACTGGTGTGCTTGAAAGAGTTAAGTTAACCAGATATGGTGGTCATACCAGTAATCTCTACACTTTGGGAGGCCAAGGTGGGTGGATCACTTGAGGTCAGGAGTTCAAGACCAGCCTGGACAACATGGTGAAACCCTGTCTCTACAAAAAAAATACAAAAATTGGCTGGGCGTAGTGGCGAGTGACTATAGTCCCACTTACTTGGGGGGCTGAGGCAAGAGGATCCCTTGAACCCAGGAGGTGGAGGTTCCAGTGAGCTGAGATGGGGCCATTGTACTCCAGCCTGGGCAACAGATTGAGACTCAGTCGAAAGGAGAAAGAAGGAAAGAAAAAGAAAGAAAAGAAAGAGAGAGAGAAAGAAAGAAAGAAGCAGAAAGAAAGAGAAAGAGAAAAGAGAGGGGGAGGGGGAGGGAAAACAGAGGCTTAAATCGGAAAATGTATGTCTCAGTGCTCTGTAAATTGCAAAGCTCTACATAAGTATGATTTCCTGTCTTTATTAAGTTGCAATCTGATGCGCCATGTCTGGGGACAATAACTCCTTCATCGCTCCAGGCACAGAGCTCTGGATTGGGGTCCTGGCTTCTGCTTCTCCAAGATTATCCAAATGTCTTGCTCCTTGAAGGTGTACTTTGAGGACTGGCATCCCTTGTGTACCGCAGAGCTTCTGATGCAGCACGCAGGGAATAGACTCGCCAGCAAGCAAGTGAATATGCGCTGAAAACCAGGCCCGGAGACGCACGCGAATCCCCAGAAGGCAACAGAGCCAAATACCCGGGGAAAGATCCGATTCCGGCCAGCAGAGGGAGCGAGAGGAAGCCGGGCATCTCGGCAGCAAAGCAGGTTGTGCCAACATGAGGCGGAGGGCCAGGTGTCAAGCCGCGGCGGGGAGAGGACGCCCGGAGAATCCAGCCAATTCTGACAGCCTCTCCCTTGGACCTTCGCTGTAACGCGGGCGTGTTGCATCATTGCACACGTCTCCGCACTGAATTCCACCCCTGCCCCCATCCAGGAGCTAGCAGTTAAGTTAGTCACCTAGATGATGCTGCCTCTCTAGTGAAACTCAGGAGAATTAAAATAACAACAGTAAACAAACGAGGGAGGGAGTCCAGAAACGTGGACTAGGAAGGACGACCCAGAGGCAGCTTCAGCACTGGAAAATATTCCGTGGTCGTAAGAGTCCCATGCATTCCCTAAGTGTTTGGCAGCAACTTTCTCACTTGAGCTCCACACTCTTCCTATGAGGTGGCTACCTGTGGAGTGAACGCCATGTCTAAGTCACCCCGCATGGGAGAGGCAGCATCAGGATTCTAACTCAGGATCTTGAGGCCTTATCCATGTCGCCGGACACGCTCATTCACTCAACAAACCCTCACTGACGGCCCATCCGTTCTCATGCCAGGCACATGGAAGGGAAGGACACGGTCCTCCTCTCCTTCAAGAGCTCATTCTCCAAAGAAGCATGGACACTAATAAATAGTCACAGTTTGGTATGACATGGCCATGACGGAGAAGAGTCACCCAATGCAAACTGGACGGACCAGTGAACATTTCCAGGAGGAGGTGACAGGAGCAGCCCTGCTGATGGCCTCAGTGACACCGTTCATTTTACCACTGTGTGCCAGAAAATTGCCATAATCTGCAGTGACCACAGATGTGCGTGGGGCGCCCTCCACTGCTTTGCAATGCCCGCCTGCACAGCCGTACTGGGAAGCTTGCCGCTGAACCAAGCTTTGAGGGATGACTAGAAGGAGCTGGCAGTCAAAGAAGGGAATGGGGGTAGGGCTGGCATCGGGTGGAGGGATTCCAGGTGAAGGGGAAG
>CAUYLG010053276.1:0-54146 GCA_963573385.1 Cacajao melanocephalus | reverse complement strand
AGGTTTTTAATACCCATTTTTAGACTGCATGCTAGCCTGGGCAATAGAACAAGAATCCCGTTCTCTCTCCCTCTTTCTCTTCCTCTTTCTTTCTCTTTTACATTCTTTTTTTTCTTTCTTTCACTCTCACTTTCTTTCCTCTCTTTTTCTTTCTTTCAAAAAAAACAAACAAAACAAAAAACAAAAAACAAAAAAAAAATTTGGATTTTGGAGTATTTTACATTTTTAGATTTGGGATGCTTAAACAGTAAGTATAATGTAAATATTGCAAGATCAGAAAAAATGCAAAATCTGAAACACTTCTGGTTCAAGGCATTTTGGTTTTTGGGTTTTTTTTTTTTTTTTTTTTAGAAAGAGTCTCGTTCTGTTTCCCAGGCTGGAGTGCATGATGTGATCTCAGCTCACTTCAACATCTGCCTCCTGGGTTCAAGCAATTCTCCTGCCTCAGCCTCCTGAGTAGCTAGGACTATAGGCATGTGCCACCATACCCAGCTAATTTTTGTATTTTTAGTAGAGACGAGGTTTTACCATGTTGACCAGCCTGGTCTTGAACACCTGACCTTAGGTAATATGCCAACCTCAGCCTCCCAAAGTGCTGGGATTGTAAGTGTGAGCCACTGCACCCAGCCTGTTCAAGGCATTTTGGATAAGGGATACTCAACTCATATACCATAACGTCTGTGCCAGTTGTCATCTAGTAATTAAAGGACCCTGGGCATTTTCTTGAGGTAACGGAAGTCTAAAGGAAGTCTACCCACCCTGTGACATCTCCTTGAGGTAACAGGAGTCTAAAGCAATCCTATACATACCAACAATGACTCAGACACCTTAGAAATGAAGCTCTGAGTCATCACACCAGGACAAGAACCCTATCTCAGTAGTTATAACGCTAAGGGCATAGAGAATGTGGAATGAGTAGAGAAAAGAGAAATGAAGTTCCGGCTATTACTTGTCAACCAGTTTCAGAGGCAAGGGCTATTTCTTGCTTGTTAGAACAGTGAGCCTCAGAACCTATCACCTGGGAATCTTGTTTAGGATCTCAGACATAAACTGTTTTAAGTGATGAGAATAACGTGACCTCATCACAGAGTAGAGGTGGAGATGATCTGAGCTGAGGAGATAAACTGAAAGGCTTGATTATTATTAGCAACAATCTTCTTTTTTTTTGAGACAGGGTTTGGCTCTGTCACCCAGGCTAGAGTGTAGTGGCAAGATCTCAGCTACCTGCAACCTCTGTCTTCCAGGCTCAAGCCATCCTCCCACCTCAGCCTTCCAAGTAGCTGGGACCACAGGGATGCACAACCACACCTGGCTAATTTTTGTACATTTTGTAGCATCAGGGTTTCACGTTGTTGCCCAGGCTGGCCTCTAACTTCTGAGCTCAAGTAATCCACCCACCTCAGCCTCCCAAAGTGCTAGGATTACAGGCGTGAGCCACTTCACCCAGCCAACTAGCAACAATCTTCAATAGAGATAGAGTGAGTAGACGGGGTAAAGAAAGACTCCACTAATTTACTTTCATCCTGCCTTCTTTCAAAATTTCAGTAAACTAGAGGGAATTTTTATTTTTAAATTTTTTTTGAGCTGGGCATGGTGGCTCATGCCTGTAATCCTAGCACTTTAGGAGGCCAGGGCAGGAGGATCACTTGAGGTCAGGAGTTTGAGACCAGCCTGGCTAACGTGGTGAAACCCGGTCTCTAGTAAAAATACAAAAATTAGCCAGGTGTGGTGGCACATGCCTGTAATCCCAGCTACTCAGGAGGCTGAGGCAGGAGAATCGCTGAACCTGGGAGGCAGAAGTTGCAGCGAGCTGAGATGACGCCACTGCACTCCAGCCTCAGCGACAGAGCAAGACCTCTTGCTCTGTCGCCCGGGCTGATTTTTTTTTTTTTTTTTTTGAGACAGAATCTTGCTCTGTTGCCCGGGCTGGAGTGCAGTGGCACCATCTTAGCTCACTGTAACCTTGAACTCCTAGGGCCAAGCAATTCTCCCACCTCAGCCTCCCAAGGAGCTATGACTACAGACGTGTACCACTATGCCTGGCTAATTTTTGTTTTTTGGTAGAAATAGGTCTATGTTGCCCAGGCTTAGACGGGATTTTTAAAAGACTCAACAAGTCCGATCAACTAAAATGTAAAGACACTGGAGAACAAAATAGTTTGGGGAAACCTCACTGAAAGATGATAAGGGGTTTGTCAGGCTCCTGGAATTATGAAATGTCAAAAAAAAAAAAAAAGAGGGGAAGATCTGGGATATAAAGTTGGTAAAAATAGGGCACAGTAGCTCATGCCTGTAATGCCAGAACTGTGGGAGGCCAAGACAGGCGGATCATTTGAGGCCAGGAGTTCGAAACCAGCTTGGTCAACATGGTACACCCCCGTCACTACTAAACATGCAAAAATTAGCCAGGCATGGTGGTAATTCCAGCTACTTGGAAGGCTGAGGCAGGAGGATCTCTCAAACTCGGGAGAAGGAGGTTGCAGTGAGCCAAGACTGCGCCACTGCACTCCAATCTGGGCAATAGGCTTTAAAAAGAAAATTTCAGTCAGGAATCCAAGAGAGACCCAAGCACAGGTGGAAGTGAGAATGAGTGAGGTAAGCCTCCAAATGATCACCAAACCAGAGATAAGGAGGTCTGCAGGTCCTGGGCTTTTCTGAAGGACAACTCAGTGATGGAAAAGAAAGAACCAGTAGAAGACAAAGAAAAAATGTTCAGAGATGCTAGAGGAAAAGCAGAAATACAATGTCAAAGAACTCAAGGGAGAAGAGAGATTTACACAGAAGTGGAGGAAAACTGTCAAATGCTGAAGAAAAAAGGACGATGAAGATTATGAAAGGGCCATTAACTTTTGACAGTAAAAGTCAATGATGTTAAAATCATGGGAGGCTGAGGCAAGAGCATCGCTTGAACTCGGGAGGTGAAGGTTGCAATGGGCAGAGATTGTGCCATTGCACTCCAGCCTGGGTGACAGAGCGAGATTCTGTCTCAAACAAACAAAAAAGGGGTGACATGGATTGACCAAAATACCACAACTAACAAATGGCACAGCTGGAATTGAAACCCAGGTCTTTTGATCCCAAATGCTCACTCTATGCCCTAAATCACAGTCTCCCAGGTCATCACAGATGAAAAGACAGTAAAAAAGAAGAGAAATTCAGGATTGGGAAGACTGCCTCGCCACACCCACACCACACTGAACATTTCTTTATCTCTGGTTAAGCAGTCAGGATTAGGCCACAGGCTCTACGATTAAGCCTTGATATGTAGTGAGTAATAAGAAAGCACAGATGGAAGACTGGAATTCATCTTCACCCATTAATTCAATTAAGTAGGGGAGAGAAAGTCTATAACACATTGTTACAGTTCAAGGCCGTATACACATAAGCTTATGAACTGAACAAACTCAAAGGCAGTTTCTCAACCTTGGCACAACTGACATTTTAGGCCAGCTAATTATTTGTTGTGGGAGGTCTGTACTATGCATTGTACAATGTGTAGCAGCATCCCCGGCCTCCAATACTAGACAACAGTGGCACATTCTCCCAACAGTTGTGACAACCAAAAATGTCTCCAGATAATGCCAAATGTCCTCTTTGGGGCAAAATCACTCCCAATTGAGAACCACTGCTCTAAGGATTACAGAGGTTTAGGGCAAAATTGAGTCAATGTAGTTTGTGGGTGCTGAGAAGTTGTTTCATGGAGGAGGTAATATCTGAACTGCACCTTGAGAAACAGATAAAATTCCTATAAATGAGAATAAGAATAAAAGAAGAAATTCCAGAAACAGAGGATAGAGAACTTAAAGGCAAGGAAATGAGAATGCACAAGGTCTTCTAGAAAAAGGAAATAAGGTTAAAAATGGCAGCTGGAGGCCAGGCGTGGTTCTTCATGCCTGTAATCCCAGCACTTTGGGAGGCTGAGGCGGGCAGATCACTTGAGGTCAGAAGTTCGAGGTCAGCCTTGCCAAGATGGTGAAACCCTGTCTCTACTAAAATACAAAAATTAGCTGAGCATGATGGCTCATGCCTTAATCCCAGCTCTGGTGGCTGAGGTCTGAACCCAGGAGGCGGAGGTTGCAGTAAGCCGAGATCATGCCATTGTGCTCCAGTCTGGGTGGCAGAGCAAGACTCTGTCTTGAAAAAAATTTAAAAAGACAACAAATTCAGGAGACACAAAGAACAATGTAGCTGGGAAAGAAGACAAGCTGCAGAAGTAGGCTGGGTCAGAATGCAGAGCACCTGAGCTGGACTTCACTATACAGATAACCCCCGAAGGTTTCTGAGGAGCAGGATGACACAGAAGCTTAACTTTTTTCAGTTGTTTAAAACTTGGTCATGTTGTCCAGTAGTTACCTTAGTTGCACTTAAACCTGGGAAGTTGTGAAGATTATCAATGACTCAGCTCCAACCTTAAAGATCCAATTTAATTGGGGTAAGGTAGGGCCTGAGTATTGTTTTTAAAGCTTCACAGGTAATTCTTACATGCAGCTAGGGCTAAGAACCACTGGTTTACAGTAATGCCCTCATTCTTCAACGAGAAAAGAGGCCCAGAAAATTTCAATGATTTGCCTGAATTCACACAGCCAGCTATGTGTGGAGCAGGAGCTAGCATGTGGATTCTTAGCTCACCTCTGAAAGAGATCCCAGAGTACTGGGCTAAATTCCATACTTCACTCTAGAAGATGCAATTATCTGATGACATGGCTCTTAGGTTTCCTCAGGGTTAAAGGCTGAATTAATCTATCATAAAACTACTGACTTAAAACATCCCTCAAGTGTCTAGGGTAATGGATGTTGGTTCTATGGCTGTCTCCTGGGGGCCCTTAGGAAAGCAAAGGATCTCAGGAGAATCCCCCAGGAAGCAAGAAAAACAAATCAAACCACCCAGCTCCACAGGAGAAACGATGTCTTTTAAAAATACAGCTCACTGAGATTTTTCACTGCATAAAGGAAAGTCCAGGTAGCTCTTCGCCAGAAGAAATACGCTCAGAGATTTCTATCCCCCTATCTACAGAAGCTATCCCTCTATCTACAGAAGCTAAGGGGTAGGGAGGAATCACAGGCAGCTGCTGGAGTAGCTCATATGCTCACAGATCCTCACTGTAACAGAAGTACCCCTGCTCATCTTCAGGCCTGGATAAGGGCCATTCACATCCCTCATATTTTCCTGAAAGGAAAAGGGCAGCAACCCCTGCAATAGGCCCACCTTCCTGTTGTGTCGCTCCTGGGTTCTGGAAGCGGGTGGCAAATGAGAGGTTTGTAGAGACTACCAAGCTGGGAATCTGAGTCTGTCCTATATATTAATTCTATCCATTCCTGGGTCCTGGTATAAATAACTGCTAGAACAAAGCAATTCCCATGTAAGAGCCTTCTTGTTAATCCCAGACTTCCATCAGCCAGTGGAGGTTTTAACACAGGAGTCATACTAAAGTAACTCTAAAAGCAGAAGCACAACCCCCCTGACTTCCACTCCTGAAGGCAACTCAGGACACTACCACTGGCAAAGGCCTGGGGTGTGCTCTTAGACTGCTCTGGGTTCCTGCCACCTGTAAGGCTGAATCCCTGAAAACAATCTGTACTTTAAGTCAGCCTGAGTGAGGTAAAGGACAAACAAGAGCCCTAATATGCAATATATAATACTCATACTAGCCAAATTTATTGAGCGCTTACACTATGCCAGGTACCATGATAAGCACTTTAACCATTTATTATTTCATTTTGCTTCCCAACATATTTAGCTAGGTACTGTAATCCACCCCATTTTACAGATGAAGAAAGTGAGGCTCGGATAAGGTTTTGTAATTTGCCAAAGATCATACAGCTAGCAAGCAGCAGAGCAAGGATCTGAACCCGAGCAATCTGCATCCTGACCTCTACAACCAATTTTCCCCACTTGATGCCATTTGATAATTAATCCTTCTAATGTATTTTCTCAGGTTGGGTCACTGGTGCTTACCAGGATGTTAATGTAAACGAATTCTGAAAATTGGCCGGTCATGGTGGCTTAAGCCTGTAATCCCAGCACTTTGGGAGGCCGAGGTGGGCAGATCACTTGAGGTCAGGGGTTTGAGACCAGCCTGGCCAACATGCTGAAAGCCCATCTCCCCTAAAAATACAAAAAATTAGCCGAGCATGGTGGCGGTCACCTGTAGTTTCAGCTACTCAGGAGGCTGAGGCATGAGAATTGCTTGAACTCAGGGGATGGAGGTTGCAGTGAGCCGAGACTATGGCACCGCATTCCAGCTTGGACAACACAGCGAGACTCTGTCTCAAAAAAAAAAAAAAAAAGATTCTGAAAGTTGAAAAGCCCATACAAAATTTATGTATCACATTACTACTTTAATAGGAGACTTGTACCTATCTGAGGTATTGGAAATGCAATATACCCTGTGGACTAATCACCCAAAGTTATATTTTAGTGAACACCCTGGTTAAACCCGTCCCAACACAATGACTTAAAAGCAATACTTTCTCCTACCACTTTGGGAGGCCAAAGCGGGAGTTCGAGACCAGCCTGGCCAACATGGAGAAACCCCATCTCTACTAAAAATACAAAAATTAGCCAGGCGTGGTGGCGCGCACCTATAATCCCAGCTACTTCCCAGCTACTTGGGAGGCTGAAGCAGGAGAACTGCTTGAACCCAGGAGGCAGAGGCTGCAGTGAGCCAAGATTCTGCCACTGTACTACAACCTGGGTGACAGAGCAAGACTCTGTCTCAAAAAAAAAAAGCAGTCAAGTTATATCCATGAAAGAAAATTCAGCTTTAAAAATACAGTATCACTGACCAGGAGTGGTGGCTCACTCCTCTAATCCCAGCACTTTCAGAGGCCGAGGTGGGTGGATCACCTGAGGTCAGAAGTTTGAGACCAGCTTGACCAACACGGAGAAACCCTGTCTCTACTTAAAATACAAAATTAGCCAGGTGTGGTAGTGCAAGCCTGTAATCCCAGCTACTTGGGAGGCTGAGGCAGGAGAATCCCTTGAACCTGGAAAGCAGAGGTTGTGGTGAGCCAAGATGGCGCCATTACACTCCAGCCTGGACAACAAGAGCAAAACTCCATCTCAAAAAAAAAAAAATTATATATATATAAAAGCACTATCATGCAAAACAGTAGAAATCTCAACACATTCACACCTGGTTTTGGTTCCCCAGTAGTATTACTTGTGTACAACTAAACAGATGTGATCCAAAACTCTGTTCTAAAGTGTTTACTGTAGTGCAGTAATGGGTTTGCAGTAATAAGTCACACTTTTCCACTGAAGGAGAGGTCTTGAGAATCCCTGAGACTAGCTAAAGTTAAGTTTTTGGAAGAATTCCTTGACTGGAAATTTTACCTTTGTGTTTTGTTGCTCTGATTCCTGAAAATAACTAAGGGATGCTCCTGGTTTGTCCATCTACTGCACTGATTCCTTGGATCCCACCCATTCTTTCACTTTAAGAAAAAACAAATAATTGTTTCAGAGGTCTCTGTATTTTGCAGCTGCCCTTTTGTAAGAAGTACTTTTCCCAAAAATAAATAAATAGATAGTTAAATAAAAAAATATAGAAGCACCATAAGGATAAAACTGTCATTTTAAATAAACAACTACATCTGTTTGGAAAGCACATATTTCTGGAAAGATTACCAGATGACATCATCTGGTAATCTTTCCAGAAATATAGTGAGCAAGAGTCTCACTATACTGCCCAGGCTGGTCTCAAACTTCTCAGCTCAAGTGATCTTCCCACCTCAGCCTGCAAGTAGCTGGGACTATAGAGACTGGCCTGATTTCTAATCTTGAATTATCATTAGAAACGGGACGGCCAGGCGCGGTGGCTCACACCTGTAATCCCAGCACTTTGGGAGGCCAAGGCAGGTGGATCACGAAGTCAAGAGGTTGAGACCATCCTGGCCAACATGGTGAAACCCCGTCTCTACTAAAAATACAAAAATTAGCTGGGCATGGTGGCACACACCTGTAGTCCCAGCTACTCAAGAGGCTGAGGCAGGAGAATAGCTTGAACCCAAGAGGCGGAGGTTGCAGTGAGCTGAGAGATTGCGCCACTGCACTCCAGCCTGGCGACAGAGCAAGACTTTGTCTCAAAAAAAAAAAGGGAAGCAATTTCATGTTGTTTTTATGAGCTACATATAATTTTCCTTACTCTGATTTATTGGGTTTATGATTTTTTAGGCCATCACACTAGTGGTACCCCCAAAATAATAGCTATTGCTCCAAAACTAAAAACAGCAGCATCTTTTAAAAACATACTACAAAACTTGCAATAGAAAACTTAATAAGTAATAAAATTAAGTATGAAGAGTAGCTATATCCAGAATTTTACTTGAAAACCCCAGACTGTAGACCATGGGTACTTTTAGGCAGTAAGGGGGTTATTGTCAAATGCTATAGCTAAAGCCCAGCAGAAACCACCACTGTACTTAAAAAATTAATCTTCAGTGATGGCTCACGCTTGTAATTCCAGCACTTTGGGAGGATGAGGTGGGTGGATCACCTGAGGTCAGGAGTTTGAGACCAGCCTGGCCAACATAGTGAAACCCCATCTCTAAAAAAAAAAATAAACATGGAGGCCAGGTGCGGTGGCTCACGCTTGTAATCCCAGCAGTTTGGGAGGCCGAGGTGGGTGGATCACGAGGTCAAGAGTTTGAGACCAGCCTGACCAACATGGTGAAACCCCCGTCTCTACTAAAAATACAAAAATTAGCTGGGCGTGGTGGTGTGTGCCTGTAATCCCAGCTACTTGGGCGGCTGAGGCAGGAGAATTGCCTCAACCCGGGAGGCGGAGGTTGCAGTGAGCTGAGATTGTGCCATTGCACTCCAGTCTAGGTAACAAGAGCAAAACTCTGTCTCAAAAAATAATAAATAAATAAAAATAAATAAATTGGCTGGGTTTGGTGGCTCACGCCTGTAATCCCAGCACTTTGGGAGGCCAAGGCAGGCAGATCACCTGAGGTCAGGAGTTTCAGACCAGCCTGGCCAACATGATGAAGCCCCGTCTCTAAAAAATAATAATAATAATAATAAATTAATTACTTTTCATTTACTATATTAAATCTCTAGGGAAGATAAAAAGTGGCACCTCTACACAAAAAGACTCCATATAATACATTCTTCCCATATCCAGATGGACACCAGCTCCATATCAATAACATTAATGTTTGCCACTGTAATTAGTGTTTATACAGAATTCAATTCAGAATGCAAAGAAGCCGTATTCCTCCAAATTTCATCCCATTCGGCCAACAACAATTTTTTTTTTTTTTTTTTGAGATGAAGTCTTGCTCGTTGCCCAGGCCGGAGTACAATGGAGTGATCTCGGTTCACCACAACCTCCGCCTCCAGGGTTCAAACGATTCTCCTGCCTCAGCTTCCCAAGTAGCATGCCACCATATCTGGCTAATTTTTGTATTTTTAGTAGAGATGGAATTTCGCCATGTTGGCCAGGCTGGTCTCGAACTCCTGACCTCGTGATCTGCCTACCTCGGCCTCTCAAAGTGCTGGGGTTACAGGCGTGAGCCACCATGCCCAGCCAACAAATTTTTATTTACAACTGATAATATGTCAAATTCTGTTAGGTACTATAAGAAATATCACAGAACTTTGAGTAGACTACTAGCCCTTTCACTGAAGAGATAAAAGTAAAAGACATAATACCATTTTTGTATAACATTTAAAACATCCTCCATATATCAGTTAATTTCACATAAATGAGAGCACAATTAATTGTAGGTAAATATTACACATTAGTTTTATAGAATTAGCACTGTGATTTTTAAAAATTCATTTACAAAGAAAGCCCTGAAACCTGGTAAATATCCACAAACAAGCCAGCTAAGTTTTTGTGTACTATTTTCAAGCGCTATTAAAAAAGAAAGGTGGGGGGGCATCTTTCAGAATAAACAATTTGACATCCAGCCTGCAGTAAACCCAAAATGTTATCAATCTTTGTACTTGAAAGTCCTTTTTAATGCACCCTTTCCCTTCACCATTCCTATCCAAGCTTGTCCGTTTTCTTCCAGAATCTCTCATTTGGCCTTTTTTTCCTTCCGTCTTCACTTCTTACCTGGATTTGCTCATTCATTCTTCATCTACTAAGTGCCAATTATCAGCCAAGCACAGAGCTAGACCCTGGTCCCTGCTCTTAGGAAGCTTACATGACACTAAGTAAAGTTGTTACCTGCCCATCTCAATCACCATCACTAGCCTGCAAGCTTAGCAAAGGCCTTGTATTTCCAGAAGCTAGCAGCACCTGGCATAAAGCAGACACTCTAAAAATGTTTGTTGTATGACACTAGATTACTTTAGCAAGCTCTTTTTTTAATCCATAAATATTTTAGTATGTATCTTCAAAAAAAGATTCTTTTCTTTCCTTTTTAAAACACAAAAGCATTATATGCATAATGCAAAAACTAATATAGAAAGGTAAAAAAGTATATTCCCCAAACCCTAAATCCCACTCCCAGAAGTGACAACCATTAGAGCTTGGTTAATATCTTTCCTGAACTCTCCTATATCAGTATACCCGCACACCTGACACACACACACTTTTTTGGAACAAGTTATTTGACAGTTCTGACTCTAGCTTCTCAACTTTCTAATCAAGTAGTTCTCAAAGCGTGATCCTTAGATTAGCAGCATCCGCATTATCTGGGAACTTGTTAGAACTGCAAATTCTTGGATTCCACTCCAGAGATAATGAATCAGAAACTCTGACGGTCGAGCCTAGGAATATGGGTTTTAATAAGCTCTCCAGGTGATGGTGGTGCACACTAAAGGTTGAGAACCACTGCTCTAAGCCAGCCAAGCCAATTTTTTTTTACTGTCCCTTAACCATGGCAGGCATTGCTATCCTGTCTGTTTTATCACCCCCTGATTCAAAATGTTTTCCTTGTTCTTTTGATCTTTTGATTAATTCTGATCCTATCCACCTGTCAAAGCCCAGAAAGTCAAAGCCCCAAGCGGTCTCACCACAACAGCTCATACTGAACCTTCTTGCCCCCTTTCCCCAACTCCCATGATACAATTAGCCCTTTTACCATACAATTTAACAATTATATACACACAGGCTTCAACATTAGAGAACTGTGCTTTACTCTTCCCCAACAGACCATAACCTCCTTGAAGACATGAATCATGTTTTTGTATGTCTTCCCCCACTCGTTCTAAAAACATAAATGGAATCTTTATAGAGTTGCTGGTTAATGTCTTTAAGGATGAATTCACTGAGAAGAAACACTGATAAACCTCTAATGGCTAAAAAGTCTGGAATTTCAAGTTGTAGCCCCAGTTCTGTGACCTTGAACAAGTTCAATTCTCAGGATGATGTCTATAAAAGTGAGAAGGTTGGACTTAATGACTCAATGCTCCTTTTCAGCTTGAATAACATACAATTTTATGAAACATCCCATGTAGGAATATCTTATTCCATTACAGTCGGATATTGCTTTGCTTGTAACACTAATATACGAATTTTTAGACTTTATTTTAGTGCAGTTAGATACAATGTTTCCCAATTAGCTAGTAAGCTCTTTCAACAGGAACCTGTTTGATCCAACTGTGAATCTTCTACTATCCGGCACCGTACATCCATGCCTTACTCATAGTCAATATATTTACAGAAAATTATTTGGAAAAACTCTTTAAGAAGCTTTATTTAGACAGAGAATCTATGCACATATCTGCTGCCTCCCAAAGGACCCTTTTGAATATTTATTATAAATACCATCTAATGATATACAGTAAAAATTGTGATTACTTTGATACCACCAGGGGCAGTCAGCCACAGAAGACAAAAGAATGTATAAATGGATCTCTCATGCATTTAGGGACAGAAAAATGGGGTGTAAGCTTCAGGCTATCCTACTGCAACATACAAATGAAAACTACCCTGCACACCGAAACAGCATAAACCAACTCCACTCTTGGGAATAAACAGGCATTCTCCCCCTTCAAAAGTAACAATTTAGAATAAAACAAAAGCAGCCAGGCTCAGTGGATCACCCTGTAATCCCAGCACTTTGGGAGGCCAAGGTGGGTGGATCACCTGAGGTCAGGAGTTCAAGACCAGCCTAGCCAACATGGTGAAACCCAGTCTCTACTAAAAATACAAAACATTAGCTAGGCATGGTGGCAGGTGCCTGTAATCCCAGCTACTCGGGAGGCTGAGGCAGGAGAATCACTTGAACCCGGGAGGCAGAGGTTGCAGTGAGACGATATTGCACCATTGCACTCCAACCTGGGCAAGAGCAAAACTGTCTCAAAAATAATAATAATAATAATAATAAAACAAAAGCAGCTTAATTGTGAGCACACCTTTGAGTAACACAAACAGGCTTTTTGATGCAAGACTCTTATCTGCAAGTTTTCAAAAACAACAGGGTGAATGGAGGCCTCTGAGTGGTAAATGGTGATGACAAGTTGAATCTAAATGAAGGACAAGCAAAGAGACACTGAAGGGCAGGAAGGAGGAACAAACGACAGCCGAAGACCACCACCCTTTGAGTAATGAAAAGGGGCGGTGGAAATTCACTAAGTCCTTACCAAGGATTTACTGTAAGCCGGGTATTAGGAGCTACAAAGATGGCCCATGCCCTCCAGGGGCTAGAAGTCCGCAGGGTAAGAGTGAGGCTAAGACCCTGTTTTGTGAACGTGTAATTCTAATTGGGAAAATCAAGCAGGGAAGGCTTCACAGAGAAGGTGGTGATTTAGTGGAGCCTTTGAAATGTGGAGGAGGATTCGCTAAGGGAGAAAAGACAGTTTGAGCTAGTTATTTTGGGGGAGAAACATTCACATATTTTTATAGCTGTTCATTTGGAACTTTAAATCATGGGAGGCTTCTTAAATTCAGCACCACTCTATCAATGTTCTCTCCCTTCTTACTTTATCTTAAATACTGAAATGTTCAAGCCCAACCTTGGGGCAGAGCCAGAAAGCTCCGGAAGGAGGTGAGTTCTAGCCAAATCTGCTCTGTCACCTCCAAGTCCAGCCCGCCCAACTAGCCCAGTCAGCCCAGTCCTGCTCTCTTGGCAGCCAGAAAAGGAAGGCTAATAATATCCCCAGAGGGCCAGGGTAAAGGGGGGAAATCTGGATGACGGCAGGAAAGGCTCACTCTTGTTCTGTTAGTAAACCACCAAAGGAGAGCTTCCCTGCCTCCTAAGCCAAGTCTACCTGTGATAGGGAGGCCAGCTCTGCAGGGGGAAAAAAAAGGGCTTCATGAAAAGGAAGGGGGAAACGTTTGAATTGGGAAACGCCGAGGGGTTATGCGAGGTTATCTTAATAAAACGCTTAGCAAGATAGCCGGCACACAGCGAGCGCCGGAAAAACGTTAGCTCTTATATTGATAACGGTGTTATTATTACAGTAACACCTCAACTGTACTCCGACAAGAAAATCGTCTCTGTGCAGCCTACTTTTATGACGTTCGAGAGCAACTTCAGAGATGACAAGTGATTTCAAAAATTTTTCAAAGGTACGAGATCAAATTCCAATCTCACTGGCTTAAGAGCCCTAGACCCTGAGTAGAGAGCTGACCCTGCCACTTGTCAACTGCCTGACCTTGGGCACGGCACTTCACCTTCCCGTGCCTCAGTTTCCTCGGCTCTTAACTGGGGCTAAGAAGCTTCTCCCCGGCAAGGTCGTCGTAGGGTCCCGTTAGAGAATACCCTCTGCTGCTTTGGGACCGCACAGGTGCAACGGGTGCTCACGGCCCCTCTTCCAAGCAGCTGGGCTCTTGGGGCGGGCGAGGTAGACGGATGAGCAACCCCGAGGCCCACCGAGCTCTGCTGCCTGCAGAGCCAGAGCGAGAGAGGGGCTCGCGCCTGCGGGGAGCATCCCTGTGACCCAGGGTGTTGAGCCCGGAGGAAGGCTCTCTTGCTGCCCGCACGCTGTGCGGGCGGGCTAGGCGCGGGGAGCGGCCGAAGGAAGCCCGGCTGACCCAGGTCCGGCGGGCGGGGCGGGGCAGAGGGCCCCGGGGGCCCGAAGGAGGCAAGCAGCACCGGCCCCCAGGGCCCCGCCGAGCCGCGGAGATGATGAGGGGAAGGAGCAGGGCAAAGGAGCAACGCCCCCGCACGCGACGCCGCGCGCCCCCCGCGGGCCTGGCGGAGGCGCTCACTCACCTGAGGCGCGGGCAACCGCCGTCAGTGCAGCAGCAGCGGCGGCGGCGGCGGCGGCGGCGGCGGTGGCGAGAGGGGCGGGGGAGGCGATGCGGCCGCGCAGGCGTGCCGGAGATGCCTGGGCGGCGCATGCGTGCTGTACCCACCTGCCTCTGGAACTACCGAGAAGATGGTAGCTGAGCCCGCAGAGGCTGGCGGCGCCATATTTGATGTAGTTTTTCTTGCCGCGGAGTTTCCTCTGAGAAGAATCTTAGATTTTGGAGGTGCTGGAGGGAGGGCCATGGAGCGCTGCGTCTGGAGCGCTTCCCTCCTTTCTCTGAGTCGCATCCTTATGAAGCCCCTAAGAGCTCTTGGAGGGTATGGCATACTCCTTTTAAGGTGACCTAGAGCCATACCCAAGGTCACGGGGCGCCTAGCACAGTGCCGGCACGTTGAAAGAGCTTAACAATTTTTTGGTGAATGAACATAGTAATTTTAAGAACTAGAGTCCAAGACTCAGGGCTCCGAATTCTCAGTCCTCCATTGTATCACCCCTGTCAGCCAAGTCATCTACTTTCTTGATTACAACATTAGAAATGGAGGTTTTTTTCCCAGAATGATTGCAGATGCTAAACTTAATGACCCAACAATTTAAATAACACCAAAATATACCGGACACACTCTCTTCCTCTAGTTTGTTTCTAGTATTAAGTATCGCTGATTAATTTTTTTTTTTTTGAGACGAATTACAGGCGTGAGTCACCGCACCTGGCCCCTCCCCGCCTTTTTTTTTTTTTAAAACAGAGTCGCCCGACGGCAGATCGGAGTGCTGTGGCGCCATCTCTGCTCACTGCAACCTCCTCCTCCTGGGTTCAAGCGATTCTCCTGACTCAGCCTCCTACTCAGGTGTAGCTGGGACTACAGGCACGCCACACGTCCGGGTAATTTTTGTATTTTTTTTTTTCAGTACTGACGGGGTTTCACCATGTTGGCCAAGCTGGTCTTAAAACTCCTGACCTCAAGCGATCCGCTCTCTTCAGCCTCCCAAAATGCTGGGATTACAGGCATGAGCCACCGCACCCGGCCACTAAAAGTGTATTATTTTAAATAAGGCAAATTGAACAAATAAATATTACCAAACATCTCAGAGGGCAGCAATAATTGTTATTCATCAAGCACAATTCCTGAACCAAATTTAGTTGGAGGGAAAACTAACATTAACCACAGCCATTTATTATATGGCTTATGTTAACATTTACTGAATTCAAGTTAGTTCTAGTTCACCATCCACTATTTAACTATCCATATGTCCTTTGTTAGACTATTAAAGCCTCTCCATGCCGGAGTTCCTCGTGTATAGTTACACACACAGAAATAGAAGTTACAAGGTTGTAGCAAAGACTGAATAATAATATGCAGGTAAAATGCTTAGAGCTCAGTATTATTTGTCTTTGTTGTATCCTGTTTTGCTGTTGAAGGCACAAAACACACTTCTTGAGTTTGAACAAATCCTTACAAGCAAAAAATGCAATACAATGTAATAAATGAAATGGGGGAGGATATAATCATCTTTAGAGAGATAATCTATCCCCATTTTACAGATGAGGAAATTGAGGATAAAATGAAAATTCACTCCAACTCTCTCCATTCTACTACTATCCTTATGAAAGAGTAGAGAATTAAGAGCATTCCTCTGATTCTTGAGATACAGATAGATAATGACCATAGATGAGGGTCTCACCATGTTCCCCAGGCTGCTCTAGAACTCTTAGACTCAAGCAATCCTCCTGCCTAGGCCTCCCAAAGTTCTGGGATTATAGGCATGAGCCACTGTGTCTCGCCCTCCTCTGATTCTTAAATGTTGGCTTTCCATGAGGTCATCCAAACTTTCCCTTCTTGCTCTACTCTGGACTATATCATTCATTCTCATCAATAACTAGACATCAGCAACTCTCAAATGTTATCTGCAGTCCAGATTTCTCCACCCAGTTTTCCACCTGCGTTATTTGATAGACCAGTTGATTTCTCCATTTGGTATCCCAAATAGACCTAGCTTTCCCGTCTCTAACTGCTCCATCATCTACCCATTGTTCAAGCTTCACCCTCTGTAGCATACTGACACCACTAAACTTTTATATCATTTAATCCTTATAGCATCCCTGTGATATAGGTTCTATCATTCTCCCAACCTTAGAAATAAGAGATTAAAAAACTTTCTTTTCTTTTTATTTTTTTTTTTAAAGATGGGGTTTCACCATGATGGCCAGGCTGGTCTTGAACTCCTGACCTCAGGTGATCCACCCACCTTGGCCTCCCAAAGTGCTAGGATTACAGGCGTGAGCCACCGCACCCGGCGAGATTAAAAAACTTTCTCAGCCACAGTTAATAAGTGGCAGAGTTAGGTTTTTAACACCTAGGTTACACGCTTATGTTCCAGACACCGTGAGCAACACAAGCAGTCCCATCCTACTCATCCACTGCCAACACCCAGCACAAGCTGTCATTTCTCACCTAGACTCCTTCAATAACCTGGCTGGTCTCTCACACCCACACCTTGCTTGCTTTTGTCTTTTCCCCACACCACAACTAATCTTTTAAAAATAAAGTTCTGATCCTCTTGCCCTTTCTTGAAGCTTTCTAATAACTTTCAATTATACTTTATCTCAGGCCAGTCTTCTACTGGTGCCCAGCACTCCCGCTCTATTTTTTTTTTCTAGTGTCCCAGAATGCGCCACTCTCCTTCTCAAGCCTTTGAAAATTGCTTCTCCTTTTGCCTGAAATACTTACCCCATTTAACTCCTTCATCTTTCCCAACTCATCTAAAATATCTCTTCTGCAGTTCTCTCTTGTTCCTTGTATCTTCAGCAAACTGAGCATCATGAGGGAGAACCCATGTGTTTTTGCTCTTTGCCCCCTCCTCCAATCCTAGAACTGTGTGTGGCATATGTAGATACTCGGTAAATATATAAAGGAATAAAGAACAAATGTAGGTCAAAGCAAGGAGATGTCATCTCTCATTAACTGGCACTTGCGCCAAGCTTTAAGACTTAAGATTATGAATGGGTGTTTAACTGAAATGGGATTTGTCCCTTTAGTGGGATCAGAGAATAAGAAACATTTTATTTTGGCTGAGCAAAGTGGCTCACACTTGTAATCTCAGCATTTTGGGAGGCTGAGGTAGGTGGATACCTTGAGTCCAGTTCGAGACCAGCCTGGGCAACATGGAGAAACCCTGTTCCTACAAAAGTACAAAAGTTAGGCCGGGCACCATGGCTCATGCCTATAATCCCAGCACTTTGGGAGGCCAAGACAGGTGGATCACCTGAAGTCAGGAGTTCAAGACCAGCCTGGCCAACATGGTAAAACCCCATCTCTAGTAAAAATACAAAAATTAGCTGGGCGTAGTGATGCATGCCTATAGTCCCAGCTACTCAGGAAGAGGCCGAGGCAGGGGAATCACTTAAACCTGGGAGGTGGAGGTTGCAGTGAGCCAAGATGGTGCCACGGCACTTCAGCCTGGGTGACAGAGGGAGACTTTGTCTCAAAAAAAAAAAAAAAAAATAGTCAATATGGTGGTACACACCTGTAGTACCAGCTGTTTAGGAGGCTGAGGTGGGAGAAGTGCTTGAGCCCATGAGGTTTAGGGTCCAGTGAGCCATGAGCATGCCATGGCACTACTGCCTGGATTTATTTATTTATTGAGACAGGGTCTTGCTGTTACCCAGGCTGCAGTACAGTGGCATGATCATAGCTCATGGCAGCCTTGAACTCCTGAGCTCAAGGTATCTTCCCCCCTCAGCCTCCTGAGTAGCTGGGACTACAGGCATGAGGACTATAGCCATGCACCATCAAGCCTGGCTAATTTTCAAATTTTTTTGGTGGGATGGGGGTCTCACCATCTTGCCTAGGCTGATCTTGAACTCCTAGCCTCAAGTGATCTTTCCACCTTGGTATCCCAAAATGCTGCATTACAGGTGTGAGCCACCATACCTGGTGAGAATAAGACACATAATAAGCAATAAATTAGATGGTGGGTTTTTTGTGCATGTGCCGTTTTTGTTTGTTTGTTTTTGTTTTGAGATAGGGTCTCACTCTGTTGCCCAGGCTGGAATGTTGCTACAGGCACACATCACCACACCCAGCTAACTTTTTATATTTTTTGTAGAGACAGATTGCACCTGGCTGGAGTTGTGTGATCATATCTTACTTCAGCCTTGGTCTTCCAGGCTCAACTGATCCTCTCACCTCAGCCTCCAAAGTAGCTTGAACTACAGGTATGCACCACCACTCTCAGCTAATCTTTGCATTTTCTGTAGACAGGGTTTTGCCATGCTGCCCATGGCTGGTCTCAAACTCCTGGGCTCAAGCAACACACTCACCTCTGCCTCCCAAAGTGCCTGGCCTAGTTGATTGGTAATTGATGCCTCCCTAGTGCCTGATAATTGATGCACAGGTATATCTCAACACTACTGTTCACTTCAGCATCTTGGCAAAGAATCCTATTTCCTCCTTGTCTTTTTTTTTTTTTTTTTTTTTGAGATGGAGTCGTTCTTTTTTGCCCAGGCTGGAGTGCAGTGGTGCTACCTTGGCTTACTGCAAGCTCTGCCTCCCGGGTTCAAGTGATTCTCCTGCCTCAGCCTTCCAAGTAGCTGGGATTACAGGTGTATGCCACCACACATGGCTAATTTTTTATATTTTTATTAAATATAGGGATTCACCATATTGGCCAGGCTGGTCTCAGACTCCTGACTTCAAGTGATCCACCTGCTTCAGCCTCCCAAAGTGCTGGGATTACAGGTGTGAGCCACCATGCCTGGCCTCCCTGTCTTTTTAATTGTTTATACACCCAAAACATAGACAAAGACAAGGGAAAGCTTTTACTTACGTGAAATTTTACAATACAGATTATAAACAAATAGAACAATGAATAGTAGTACTTAGGCCTTTCTTGTCATGAATCCAGGATTTAGGTCAACTCAGTATTAAAAACTGAAGCACACTATATACAATAGGACATAGAGAATGAGTGGTATTCCTTCAGATTGGACATCTCGTGAAGTGATATATGTATCCCAATGATGCAAATAATGCTTATAACTTTTTTATTTTATTATTTTTTTACAATTTTTAATTTTTTTTTGAGACGGAGTCTTTGTCACCCAGGCTGAAATGCAGTGGTGCCATCTCGGCTCACTGCAACCTCCACCTCCTGGGTTCAAGCAATTCTCCTGCCTCAGCCTCCCGAGTAGCTGGGACTACAGGTATCCGCCACCATGCCCAGCTAATTTTTGTATTTTTAGTAGAGAAGGGGTTTCACCATGTTGGCCAGGATGGTCTCAATCTCTTGACCTCACATTCCGCCGCCTCTGCCTCCCAAAGTGCTGGGATACAGGCGTGAGCCACCTTGCCCAACAACTTTTTTTAAGACAGGATCAATTAGCCAGCGTGGTGGTAGATGCCAGTAATCCCAGCTACTAGGGAGGCTGGGCAGGAGAATCACTTGAACCCAGGAGGCGGAGGTTGCAGTGAGCCAAGATGGTTGCAGTGAGCCAAGATCACGCCACTGCACTCCAGCCTAGGCAACAACAGCAAAACTCCATCTCAAAAAATAAATAAATAAAAGACAGGGTCTAACTCTGTCACTCAAGTTAGAGTTCAGTGGTGCAATCAGGGCTCACTGCAGCCTCAACCTCCTGGGCTCAAGCAATCCTCCCACCTCAGCCTTTTGAGTAGCTGGAACTACAGGCACATGTCACCACACCCAGCTTTTTGTATTTTTTGTAGAGACAGGGTTTCACCTTATTTCCCAGACTGGTCTTGAACTTCTGGGCTCAAGCAATCCACCAGCCTCCCAAAGTGCTAGGATTACAGACGTGAGCCATTGCACCCAGCCTCAAAACTCTTCTACCTAAAATCACCTTCAGAGCCATATTAGAAAATTAGTATCATTCCTTTACAACCAGAATCTAACTTGGCCACTAAAATGTTTCCTTAGACTTTGTCCTAAATGACTTTTAGATTGTTTCAAAACCTGAAATACATCTTCACAGGATAAAGATAAAAGAATGGGCCACTGGATCTGAAGATCATTTCAAAAAAGAAGTTTAAACTTTCAAGCATTTTGCACATTCCTGTGAAAAACGTCTATACAATGTTCATTTGGATGCATACATTCCGTCACTTTTTGAAAAAAGTCAAAGTGCTCTACAGTCAGTCTTGCCAGTTGTCTTCAAAGGCAACAGAGCAGAAATCACAGTCATCACGTTCTGGGGCACTCTTCCCATTCCTCTCCTCTCGGGCACCTTATGGCAGAAAAGCTCATAAGGTCACTGACAAGATCCAGATCCACGTGTGGCAGGTGGGTTCTGTAGCTGAAGCTTGAGCAGTTTTCGAGCTGGTGAGGAATCTAATTGTTGCATGCTTCTCTTTCCTGCAGACCAAAGAGGTCAAAAAATAAATTTCAATTGAATTAACATAACATTTATTGAAAACTTAATGTATGGACACTGTGCTAGACATGGAAGGGCATTACAAAGACAAATAAGAGTCTCTGGCCTCAAGGAGATGACAATCTGGTAAGAAAGCCAGGCACAGCTGGACATGGTGGCTCATGCCTATAATCCCAGCACTCTAGGAGGCCAAGGTGGGGGGATCGATCACCTGAGTCCAGGAGTTTGAGACTAGCCTGGGCAACACAGTAAGACCTTGTCTCTACAAAACATTAAAAAATTAGCCTAGCATGGTCCTAGCATGATCCTCCAGCTACATGGGAGGCAAGAGGATCACCTGGGAGCCAGAAAGTTGAGGCTGCAATAAGTCATGACTGCACCCCTGTACTCCAGCCTAGGTGACAGAGCAAAACCCCATCTCAAAAAAAAAAAAAAAAAAAAAAAAAGGTGGCTCATGCCTGTAATCCCAACACTTTGGAAGGCCAAAGTTGGTAATCACTTGTAGTCTGGAGTTCAAGACCAGCCTGACCAATGTGGTGAAACGCCATCTCTACTAAAAATACAAAAATTGCCAGGCATGATGGCACATGCCTGTAATCCCAGCTACTTGGGAGGCTGAGGTGGGAAAATCTCTTGAACTCAGGAGGTGGAGGTTATAGTGAGCCAAGATCTAGCCTGGGCAACAGAGTGGACTGTCTCAAAGAAAGAAAGAAAGAAAGAAAGAAAGAAAGAAAGAAAGAAAGCCAGCCAGCCAGCCACCACTGTAATCACAATGCAATGTGATCAATAAGATGGTCAAGTGTAGTGGCTCACACTTATAATCCCAGCACTCTAGGAGGCCAAGGCAGGAGGATCACTTGAGCCCAAGAGTTGAAGACCAACCTGGATAACACAGGGAGACCCCATCTCTACAAAAAAAAATTAAAATGTAGCTGGGTGTGGTGGTGCACAATTATAGTCCCAGCTATGCTGGGAGCCCGAGGTCAAAGGATTGCTTGAGCCTACCAGTTTGAGGCTGCAGTGCAGTCATTGCACCGCTGTACTCCAACCTGGATAACAGTGCGTTAGTTTGACTTTGCCTTAAAAAAAAAAAAAAAAAAAAAAAAAAAAAGAGAGAGAAAGAAAGAAAAAGAGGAAAGAAAATGAAGGTATGCATAGCAAATAATTTAGGGATGGGAAGAGACCAGGAAAAGCTATAGAGGAGTAACGTCAGTGTCAGTTAGTGGATTCTTGAGAAAAAAAGAGGGAAAAAACAATGGGTGGGTATTTCCTAAGTTTTAGATTTACAAAAGCAACAAAATATTTCATGGGGATTTAATTCTCAGTTTACTGTGCTTCTGTAGAATTTACATCTAGAAATTTCCTATCAACTCTGAGTACCCATAACATACTACTTATCGTGGGGAGAAAAACAAATCACCACGCATAGGTCTTACCCTCTTGGACCATAGGCTTTGAAGGGCAGTTTTTATCCCAAAGGTTATCAGATGGAAAATAGCCCAAACTGGTCCCCTCAAGGGACAAGCTTACCAAGCTGTACTGACACCTTCTGGAAGCACTGAGTACTTTCATCCATAAAGGCCTGCAGCTGTTTCACTGATCCTTGCAGCTCATCTACCTGTAAAAAAAAAAGACAGCTGTGAGCTGGAAGGGTCCATGGCTTCTTGGATGTTCCTCAAACCCATGAAGCAAGCTTTTGCTCAGGAGCTTTGGGCTTGCTGTTCTTTCAGCCTGGAATGCTCATGCCAGATATTCTGTTTGTTCCTCCAAAGCCACACTGCATTCTTTTCCAGGCTGCTCTATGCTCCAGGAGGCTGACCCATGTAACCTCTACCAACAGAATGCCTAAGTGGGAAGAAGCTGAATGAGTTATCTTGAGTTGGCTCTCTCAAATCAGCTAACTATGTGACTTTCTCCCATTAGGTGCTACAAGAACTGCTACTCCTTCCTCCCTTTCAGGCCTATGGGAAGAAAGAGCTCTGCTGCCTATAAGCCCCAGGTTACTCCACTAACCCTTGTGGTTCTCCAGTACCCATACCTTTCTATTTAGCCTTTTTGAAAATAAACTCTCCTTGAATTACCCTTTCGAATGCCCTCTGCTTGGTGTTAATACTTGGATTGACACAATACTATTCCCCCCAAATGTCCTCATGGCTCATTTCCTTCAAGTCTCTGTTAAAATGGTACCTCAGAGAGGCTTTCAATAACCTTGCTATAGGCCAGGCACAGTGGCTCACACCTGTAATCCCAGCACTTTGGGAGGCTGAGGCAGGCAGATCACAAGGTCAGGAGTTCGAGACCCACCTGGCCAACATGGTGAAACCCTGTTTCTACTAAAAATACAAAAATTAGCTGGGCGTGATGGTGGGGGCCTATAGTCCCAGCTACCCAGGAACCTGAGGCAGGAGTATCACTTGAACCCAGGCGGCGGAGGTTGTAGTGAACTGAGATCACACCACTGCACTTTTTTTTTTTTTTTTGAGTGACAGAGCAAGACTCTGCCTCAAAAAAAAAAAAACAAAAAAAAACAAACAAAAAAAACAACCTTGCTATATAAAATAGCAACCCACCAACCTCTCTGTACTGTCTGTCCCCCTTACCGTGTTTCATCAGCATTTACCACCATATATTTATGTATTATTTTTTAATTGTCTCTCCATGTTTTCCCAAGGTAAAGTTGAATATACTTATTCAACTTATACTTATATATATTCTCTAGGTCTTTTAATTTCCAAGGATTACAAGGTGGCAAAGCTGGATAACTCAACCAAATAAACATGAGCCCACTTACCACCAACTCCATACACTCAAAGACTTTGCTCTGGTTCTGTAATATTTTCTGGTAGTCAGGCTTTGTATTAAGAATTTCATTCTGAGAAGACCCAAGATATGTCATAGGTTCCGCTTTGACCTCAGTAATTTTGGCCTCAGTTGATCCTCTAAAAACAAAACAAAAGAGCTTTCGAGCAATTTTGTAATCATTTTCTGGAAGAGATACCAAAGATTACCCTATAAAGCTTAATCAATATTTCTCCACTCTACGCTAGTTACAGGCTCTCTTCTTAACAAGAAGTTCTGAAACAATTATCTAGTATTTGTTTTTATAACTCCAGACTCCAGAAAATGCTGGAAACTTCCGGTCAGTTGAATCCACCTAATAGTAAGGTCCATATACCAGAAGGACTATACTTGGGAGAGAGTGAAGCCAAAGCTTGCTATCCTAAAGTCATTGCCTGCAATTGTTTACCAAAACATGTTGGCCTACCTGAATTATCTAAAATAACTGAACAGGACTGAGCACTCATGAAAACTGATGATGACCCTTTAATAACAACAATTTACTGAGTGCTAAGTAGGTACCAGATACTGCTGGGTACTTTACATTTAACCTCATTTGACACTCACAATAACTCAATAAGGAAGGTACTAATATCATCCCCACTTTCAAATGAGGAACCTCAGGCTCATTCAAGACTAAGTGACTTGCCCAAGGTCACAAACTAAGGAAAGTTAGTTAGAGTCTGAACAGAGAAAGTCTGCTTCCAGAGCCATTCCTCTTAACCTAAAACTTTTGACACAAAAGTTTTTATCCTAAACTGGCATCTTACACATTATCTATCTTCATAAATAGAATATGTAAGAAGTGAATAAAGTAATTGATAACCGTCATTACCTGGATTGGGGAAGTTTTTCCAAACCATGTTCCTCAAAGCCCCCATCTACTGAGAGGCCACTTTTGCAATTAGGGTTTTGACTAACATTTTATAGTTGGGATTCTAGCTAAGATTCTATTTCGAAAAAAAGCTTAAAATCACTAGCTTAAATGTTCAACTAAATCAAAATCTAGCATTTTCTGGCCAGGTGCTGTGACTTAACGCCTATAATCTCAGCACTTTGGGAGGCCAAGATGGGCAGATCACTTGAGGCCAGGAGTTCATGACCAGCCTGGCCAACATGGCGAAACCCTGTCTCTACTAAAAATACAAAAATTAGCCAGGTATAGTGGAGCACGCCTGTAATCCCAGCTACTCAGGAGGCTGAGGCTGGAGAATTGCTTGAATCCAGGAGGTGGAGTTGCAATGAGCCGAGATTGCACCACTGCACTCCAGCCTGGGTGACAGATCAAAAAAACAAACAAAAAACAACAAAAAAACACCTAGCCCAGCCTGGCCAACATGGTGAAATCGTATCTCTACTAAGAATACAAAAATTAGCTGGGCGTGGTGGCACCTGCCTGTAATCCTAGCTACTAAAGACGCTGAGGCAGGAGAATTGCTTGAACCCAGGAAGTGGAGTTTGTAGTAAGCTGAGATGGCACCACTGCACTCCAGCCTTGGCAACAGAGTGAGACTCTGTCTCAAAAAAAATAAAAAATAAAATAAATCATCTAACACTTTCCCACTTTTCCTCTACCTTCAAGACCCAAAGAGCCTCTCTTTCCTCACATCCTCCTCCATCACCTCCTTTCATGTCTTTCAGTCTCCAAGAAGGCCCTAGCCAAGGGCATCCTCCAAACCTGCAGCTCCAAGGCCATGTGCTCACTGAAGCCTCTTGATTACTGTTCTTGGCCCAGCCCCTGGCTGCCAGGTACAAGGTAGAGATGTGCTTGTCTCCCCCAGGATATGAAATGGTAGCCAAGGACACAGAACAGAATCAATTGTGTTCCTGTACTGAAAATAGTGACACCAACTCCGCTTCCTCTCACTCACTTCCCATTTATGGTCAGAGGGTGCTAACACACACTACAGAATTTGATGAGCTTATTGGCCTGTGGGAAAGCATTCATCTTTCAATTTGTGCTAATAGGACTGAAATAAACACTAATCAGACTCAACAGGTTTTTAAAGACAGTTTTTACAGTTGATAGAACTAACCTGGACAATATCTCTTCAGCCTCCTGCTGGTAGTGCTGCAAGAGCTTATCCCAAGTCTGACGTTCTAAAGAAAACCTATAGAATCAGGAAAAAGAAATTCAGTTATTTTTTATAATCTTATTCTGAATCACTTAGGGTAACAATAGGTATGTTATGTGTATAATCTGGTTATAAAATGTCAGTTGAAATGTCATTAAAGAATTAGAAAGCCTGACTGATTCAGGGAATATTAATTTAATTATATCAAACCTGAAATCTTCAAGTCAAAATAATATTCGTATTCCCTAGACCCCATTCTATGAAACTGACCAATAGTAGAGTCCATAAAACTCTCAATATGCAGCCTTCTAACTTCTAGTATTGGTGCACTAATGCTGACTCTCCAAATACAATGCATATTATTCATTTTTTCCAAGTTTAGTTAATTTCTCCAGATGGGAGAATGAATTTCGATTTTCTAACAAAGGTTTACTCATTTTCACTTACTTTGTTATGTACTCCTTCATCTCAGCCACAGATGCTTCCAGAGAAATATCTGATGCTTTTCTGGAAAACAGACAGGACTATGACACAAATCGTTCAAGAAGCATTTGCTTTAATATAATCTCTTAACATAGATTTTATTTATTTATTTTTGAAATGGAGTCTCGCTCTGTCACCTAGGCTGGAGTGCAGTGGTGCAGTCTTGGCTTACTGCAACCTCCGCCTCCTGGGTTCAAACAATTCTCCTGCCTCAGCCTCCTGAGCAGCTGGGACTACAGGCGGCCACCACCAAGCCTTGCTAATTTTTTTTTTTCTTTGCGAGATGGAGTCTTGCTCTGTTGCCCAGGCTAGAGTGCAGTGCTCACTGCAACCTCTGCCTCCCAGGTTCAAGCTATTCTCTTGACTCAGCCTCCCAAGTAATCTGGGATTACAGGCACATGCCACCAAGCCCAGCTAATTTTTGTATTTTTTTTAGTAGAGACAGGGTTTCACCAGGTTGACCAGGCTGGTCTCGAACTCCCAACCTCATGATCCACCTGCCTCAGCCTCCCAAAGTGTTGGAATTACAGGCATCAGCCACCACACCTGGCACCAGCTAATTTTTGTGTTTTTAGTAGAGATAGGGTTTCACTATGTTGGCCAGGCTGATCTCAAACTCCTGACTTCATGATCTACCCATCTCGGCCTCCCAAAGTGCTGGGATTACAGGCATGAGCCACCACACCTGGCCGTTTATTTATTTATTTTTAGTAGAGATGGAGTCTTGTCATGCTGCCCAGATCTCAAACTGCTGGGCTTAAGTGATCCTTCCACCTTGGCCTCCCAAAATGCTGGGATTACAGGTGGGAGCCACTATGCCCAGACTTCTTACATAATTTTAATATTTCAAAAAATATTTAATGTTGAACTCTATTTCACTTTTGCACTAGGTTAATAGCTTTCTAAGTGGTCTCTTTATATTCTATTTCTCTTACCAATTCCAATTCACATCATGGCCAGATTAACCTTTCTTTGCTTAAAAACTCTGTGACTCTACTGCATATAGAAGAAAAGTCAAAACTCCTTAACCTGGCACTTAAGGCTCTCTGTGTTCTGGCACCGCCTAGCTTACCAACTTTGATTCCTACTGTTACCCAATGGCTTAAATGAATTGGGTAATTAATTCTAATGGAAAAGAAGCAGGCACTGAAAATGCCAAAATATTGCATATGTACTTGGTATTCTACCTCGCGAAAACAAATTAGTTGTGCCACCATTCATGTTTTTTTTCTATCAAAGCCTGAGACACAAAACCATTTCTACCTCTGGCTAAGAATCACTAGCCTGTGCTAAAATATACTGCATTAAAAAGAAGCTGGGTGCAGTGGCTCACGCCTGTAATCCCAGAACTTTGGGAGGTCAAGGCAGGTGGATCACCTGAGGACAGGAGTTCGAGACCAGCCTAGACAATATGATGAAACCCTGTCTCTACTAAAAATTCAAAAAATTAGCTGGGTGTGGTGGCAGGCATCTGTAATCCCAGCTGCTCAGGAGGCTGAGGCAGGAGAACCGCTTCAACTCGGGAGGCAGAGGTTGCAGTGAGTTGAGATTATACCATTGCATTCCAGCCTGGGCGACAAGAGCAAAACTCTGTCTCAAAAAAAAAAAAAAAAAAAAAAAAAAGAGAGATGCTACTTTAAGCTAAAATATTTTTCATTTCCTGACTAGCAATCTGAATCCTAAGGACATCTGTGAAGCCAAAACTTAAAGTTCATGATGTAAGCCCAAGTAAAGTGACTTGTTGCGGGGCGGAAATTAGGGGGTTCGGCATGTTGGCCTCACCCCCTGCAGAGGAAGTACCAGTTTTGGGGGTAGGAGTTTTAAATTTCTGCTAGTATTCAAGAGCCATGTTCTTTGGCTGTTGGCAAGCTAGCAAAGATCTGAATTATGTTTTTCCCCTCATCTTTTCATAGCTGGTTCCTTCTCACCATTCAGATCTTACAGGTTTCAACCCCAAGGTCAAATCATTAGAGGTCTTCTCTGAACACTCCAGTTAAAATTGTCCACCCACTCAAGTCACAATTATATTTACTGTCCTAGATTATCACTATCTGAAATCATTACTTCCTATGTATTTGTTTAATTGTGTCTTCTATTATAACGTATGACAAAAGAGACTTTGCTTATTTGTCATTATATCCCCAGCATCTAAAAGAGCCTTGTACATAAGATGTTGAAACAGCTGGGCGTTGGGGCTCATGCCTGTAATACCAGCACTTTGGGAGGCAGAGAGGCAGGAGGATCGCTTGATCCCAGGAGTTCTAAATGACTGGGTAACACAGGGAAACTCCACCTTTAAAATTAAAAATAGGCCAGCACGGTGGCTCTCGTCTGTAATCCCAGCACTTTGGGAGGCCAAGGTGGGTGGATCACCTCAGGTCAGAAGTTCCAGACCAGCCTGGCCAACATGGTGAAACCTGTCTCTACAAAAATACAAAAAAATTAGCTGGGTGTGGTGGAAGGCACCTATAATCCCAGCTACTCAGCTGTAATCCCAACTACAGGCGCCTATAATCCCATCACTTTGGGAGGCTAAGGCAGTCAAATCACTTGAGGTCAGGAGTTAAAGACCAGCTTGGCCAATATGGTGAAACCCAGTCTCTACTAAAAAAAAAATACAAAAATTAGCCGGGTGTGGTGTTGGGAATTTCTAATCCCAGCTGCTTGGGAAGCTGAGGCAGGAGAATTGCTTAGACTCAGGTGGCAGAGGTTGCAGTGAGCCAAGATTGCGCCATTGCACTCCAGTCTGGCAACAGAGCGAGACTCCATCTCAAAAAAATATAACAAAAAAATAAATAGGTTGAGCGTGGGACTCACGTCTATAATCCCAGTGCTTTGGGAGGCTGAGTGGGGAGGATCACTTGAGGTCAGGAGTTAGGAGTCACTAGCCTGGCCAGCATAGTGAAACCCCATCTCCACTAAAAAAAACAAAAAAATTAGCCAGGCGTGGTGGTGTGCACCTGTAGTCCAAGCTACCTGGGTGGCCGAAGTTGCAGTGAGCCGAGATAGCACCATTGCACCCAGCCTGGGGGACAGAGCAAGACTCCATCTCAAAAAATAAAAATAAAATAAATAAATAAATAAAAAGAGAAGATGCTGAATAAATGTTTGCTGATGAATGAACAACTATCATATAAAAAAAGTCCTAATTCAGTCATAATTTAGAACAGAAAGGGAACTGCTCTTACCCATTTGAATCTTCAAAACATTTTTGTAGAGTTCCGTCAGTTTCCAGTCTGTCTGCAAAATGTTTCAATTCTTCAGAAAGAGAAGATGCTAGACAGAACAAATTTATGTGTCATAAAATAAAGATAATATACATTTTCACAGTGAGATGCTGACAAAGATATAATATACTTAAGGTAGTCTCAGCTCTAAGATCTGCCTCGAGCCCACCCAAAAGTGTGGAGTTAAGTATGTAGAAAAATTTTATCTTTTTTTTTTTCTGGTAGGTATAGATAAAATGAAAGACAACTCATTTTTATTTATTTATTTAGAGAGACTCTCGCTCTGTCACCTAGGCTGGAGTGCAGTGGTGTGATCTCAGCTCACTGCAACCTCCACCTCCTGGGCTCAAGCAATACCCCCACCTCAGCCTCCCTATTTGCTGGGAAGACAGTCGGCATGACCATGTTCAGCTAATTTTTGTATTTTTTGTAAAGATGGGGTTTCCCCATGTTGCCCAGGCTTGTTTCCAACTCCTGGGCTCAAGTGATTCGCCCACCTCAGCCTCTGAAAGTCCTGAGATTATAGGCTTAAGCCACTGTGCCCAGGTTTTATGACATTTATGATAAATGTTTCTATAAATGACCTGTGAAAAAGCAGATTAAAGTATATCTGGGGCTGGGCGCGGTGGCTCACACCTATAATTCCAGCACTTTGGGAGGCCAAGGCAGGTGGATCACTTGAGGTCAAGAGTTGACCAGCCTGGGCCAAAATGATGAAACCCTGTCTCTACTAAAAATACGAAAACTAGCCAGGAGTGGTGGTGCACGCCTGTAATCTCAGCTACTCGGCAGGAGACTCACTTGAACCTGGGAGGCAGAGGTTGCAGTGAGCTGAGATGGTGCCACTGTACTTCAACCTGGGCAAGACTGAGACTCTACCTCAAAAAAAAAAATGGTCAGGCAATAGGCAAGAAGGTAATAAGAAACACTAAAGGCAAATAAATATTATGGGCATAGCTGGGCATAGCTGCATGTGCTTGTAGTCCCAGCTAATTAGGAGGCTAAGGCAGGAGGACTGCTTGAGCCCAGAACAGCCTGAGCAACATAGTGAAACTCCATCTCTTTATTAAAAAAAGAAAACCAAAAAGGTGAGGCACAGTGTCTCACTGCCATAATTCCAGAACTTTGGGAGGCTTAGGTGGGAGTTTCACTTGAGCCTAGGAGTTGAAGACCAGCCTGGGCAACATAGCAAGACCCCATCTCTACAAAAACATTTTTTTTTTTAGAAAGTTAGCCGAGTGTGGTGGCACATGCCTGTAGTTCCAGCTACTTGGGAGGCTGAGGAGGGAGAAATGCTTGAGCCCAGGAGATCAAGGCTGCAGTGACCTGTGATCATGCCACTGCACTCCAGCCTGTGCAACAGAGCAAGACCCTGTCTCAAAAAAAAAACTTATGGGCATAAGGTTGAAAACAGGCCCATGCTAGACTTGAAGGGTCCACTACTACATTCAAGTAAAGAATGCAGAGGGAAATGGCTATGTTAATTAGTTATCAAGATAATCCTAGCATATATACTTTAATTAAGTTGATGGTAAAAATCTGAGATAAACAATTTAACTGGCAAGTAAACCTAACTAAGTTCATGTATTTTCTAGATCTTTTAAGTGGTAAACTTGAGTATTTCTGACCCTGGATAACTGTATATTTACACTATTAGCAGAATAGGTACTTCCTAGAAAGTTGAATCACTAGTAATTTATTTCACAGACAAACAGCTAATTTCCTCGTAATATAAAGAGTTCCTGCTAGGTGGACTGGCTCACACCTATAAGCCCAGCTTTGGGAGGGCGAGGTGGGCGGATCACGAAGTCAAGAGATCAAGACCATCCTGGCCAACACGGTGAAACCCTGTCTCTACTAAAAATACAAAAATTAGCCGGACGTGGTAGCGTGCGCCTCTAGTCTCAGCTACTCAGGAGGCTGCGGCAGGAGAATTGTTTGAACCCAGGGAGCGGAGGCTGCGGTGAGCTGAGATCCCACTGCTACACTCCACGATGGCGACAGAGCAAGACTCCATCTCAAAAAAAGATCCTAATTTTTAAAAATGAACAAGGGGCCAGGCCTTGGTGGCTCACACCTGTAATCCCAGCACTTTAGGAGGTCAAGGTGGGTGAATCACCTGAGGTTAGGAGTTCGAGACCAGCCTGGCCAAAATGGTGAAACCTTGTCTCTACTAAAATGTATAAAAATTAGCTGGGTGTGGTGGCATGCACCTGTAATCCCAGCTACTCGGGAGGCTGAATCAGGAGAATCGCTTGAACCCAGGAGGCGAAGGTTGCAGTGAGCCGAGATCATGCCATAGCACTCCAGCCTGGGTGACAGGGCAAGACTGTCTCAAAGTCAAAACAAAACAAACAAAACACAAAAATTATCCAGGGGTGGTGGCGTGTGTCAGGAGGCTCAGGCAAGAGAATCGCTTGAACCCAGGAGACAGACATTGCAGTAAGCTGAGATCACCCCACTGCACTCCAGCCTGGGCAACAGAGTAAAACTCTGTCTTAAAAAAAAAGGTGAGGGAGCTAGTTTTATGAGGCAGCAGCTTCTCTAAACGGGGATGCTGCGAGTGAGGTTTTGACTGCCCAGAGTCAAAGCTCACTTTTCTGTTAACAACTTACCTTTGGCTCTAAAACTTTCAAGGCTGAAGCCCTTAGTGTCCCTCAGGAAAGGTTCAAGTTTCTGAACAGAGAACTTAATAAAGAAAAGCATTTTTAGTACAATGACCAAAAATTTCCAGGCCAGTCCTAAATTTATGTCAATTTATGTTTAATAAATGTGAAACTAACTAAATTGATTTAATTTTTACACCTAAGACTCTTCACAGAAACGAATACATAGATCAAGAAAAAAAACCTTTCATTGGCTGGGCACGGTGGTTCACGCCTGTAATCCCAGCACTTTGGGAGGCAAGGTGGGTGGATCACGAGGTCAAGAGATCAAGACCATCCTGGCTAACACGGTGAAACCCTGTCTCCACTAAAAACAAAAAAATTAGCCAGGCATGGTGACGCATGCCTGTAATTCTAGCTACTCGGGAGGTTGAGGCAGGAGAATTGCCTGAACTTGAGAAGCGGAGGCTCCAGTGAGCTGAGATCACACCACTACACTCCAGCCTGGTGATAGAGCAAAACTGCGTCTCAAAAAAAAAAAAAAAAAAAAAAAAAAAAATCCTTTGTTGCTTGGACTATACATTTTGACTTTTGGTTCAGGAAAAAAAAATTGTTATTTAATTCACGAAAATTACCTGCTTATCTAAACTGATGTAAGTATCTGTTAGCCACATAATAAGTACATAAAAATATAACTTTTAAAAAACTATATAACATGGGTAATATATTTAGTATGTAGTCAGAACTCAAATGTCCATCATAACTTAGATTCTTACCTCTACCCATTTGAATCCCCTATAATTTGCTGCCTATGGGCAAAAGAGACTACTGGGGAAAACCCTGTTAGCTACTTGGTTAGCAACACCAGCACCAAAGGGGCTGGTACAGAGCCTCGTCCAGAGAGAAATCAGCTAATTGGTCTAAATCTGGCTTTCAAACTGATCCTACCCAGAGAGAAACATCTTTTAATCTTAATAGGTTAATTACACAGTATTGATACCTCTTTAAGATTGTCATAATAGCAGTTAATACCCACAAAAACATTTCCCAGTTCTAAGAATCTCACCTGGAAACTGGAAAGCAGAAGAGAGCCAAGCCGTTTGCTTTCTGCTAAATCGACACTGATAGACCTGCTGAGCTCTAACATAAAACATTGCCACATTTAAGGAGCTGGACAGTTACATAGTTAGCAACTAACAAAATTGAAAAATTTCCTCCCTCTTAATAAATCGAACTTAAGGCAAGAACAGCCTTTTCTGGTTTAAGAGACAATTCTAATTTTTCCAGGATCACTGAGGAATGAAGTTTACCCATTTGTGCTCCCAAATTTAAAAACAAAAAAGTTATCTGGGCACAGTGGCTCACACCTGTAATCCCAGCACTTTGAGAGGCCTAGGTGGGTGGATGACCTGAGGTCAAAAGTTGGAGACCGGCCTGGCCAATATGGTGAAACCCTGTCTATACTAAAAATACAAAAATTAGCCAGGCATGGTTCTGGGCACCTGTAATCCCAGCTACTTGGGAGGCTCAGGCAGAAAAATCGCTTGAACCTGGGAGGAAGAGGCTGTGGTGAGCCAAGATCGTGCCACTGTACTCCAGCCTGGGTGACAGAGTGGGACTCTGTCTCAAAAAAAAAAAGTTATAATAATCCTTGTATCGTCTGGGTATGGTGGCTCATGCCTATAGTCCCAGCACTCTGGGACCGAGGCAGCAGATCGCTTGAGACTGGGAGCTGGAGACCAGCCTGGCCAACTTGGTGAAACCCCATCGCTACTAAAAACAGAAAAATTAGCTGGGCGTAGTGGCATGCACCTGTAATCCCAGCTACTCCAGAGGCTGAGGCACAAGAATCACAAGGGCCCAGGAGGCAGAGGCTGCAGTGAGCCGAGAGGTTGCAGTAGCTGGGACTACAGGCATTTTTAGTAGAGACAGAATTTCTCCACGTTGGCCAGGCTGGTCTTGAGCTCCTGGCCTCAAGTGATCTGCCTGCCTTGGCCTTCCAAAGTACTCTGATTACAGGTGTCTGCCACCGTACCTGGCCACATTTGAGTATTTTTATAGGACAGGCACTACAATGTGCTTTAAACACTTTGTAATGTATACTATAAGAAAAGCACTATTATAAAGTTCCATTTTACAAATGGGAAAACTGCAGCTCTGAGGGAAAATGACTTATTTGAGGCCAGAAATGGGTGGAGCCAGAATTCAAACCCAAGTCTGTCACCAATATCTGTGTTTTTCCCACTATTACCACAATGCCTTTCTATAATGACCTAATAGCATTAATAGCTAACATTTGTTGAACACTTGCTATATATTTTGTGAAATGCTATATACATACTTCATTAAACCTTGAATTCCATTCTGATGACAGATGACAGAAGCACAAAGGCTGTGCAGTAATAGGTAACTTGCCCAAGGTCATACAGTGAATTATTAGACTGAATTGGGTGACTATTTTACATAATTATGCGACTAAATCCCTAAGCAACTGCAAGATGTAGATACTGTTTTTTAAAAATTATGTCCACTTGAAAACAATTATTACATAGCAAAAGAAGTTTATTTTGTGAATTATGAGAGCTACATTTCTTTTTGCCCTCTAGTGTCAGCTGGTTGTGTTTTTAAAGTTCTCTTGTCTCTTCTCTTGATTGTCACTGCTGTTACCAAGAAAAACAGGACACTTTCTGCCTATAACCAAGGAAACCTGGCAGGTTGCCAGAAATAACCAGGCAATAACCAATCTTATTACATTGGTGCCTTTCTGTTTATTTATTTATTTGAGTTGGAGTCTCGTTTATCCACTTAGGCTGTAGGGCAATGGTGTGTTCTTAGCTCACTGTAACCTCTGCCTCTCAAGGTTCAAGCAATTCTCCTGCCTCAGCCTCCTGAGTAGCTGGGATTACAGGCGCATGCCACCACATCCAGCTAATTTTTGTATTTTTAGTAGAGACAGGGTTTCACCATGTTGGCCAGGCTAGTCTTGAACTCCTCCTGACCTCAGGTGATCCGCCTGCCTCAGCCTCCCAAAGTACTGGGATTACAGGCGTGAGCCACTGCGCCTGGCCGGTGCCTCTCTGTTTAAGTCTAAATGCTCTGGCATAGAGCTAAAGGTAGGGCTAACTTCAGGGATGCACTAATGTTTTCTCAGCACATCTAGGGAATAAAGTACACGGGCTTTGTGGCAGCAATTTTCTGATGTGCTAAGTGCTATTTTTACCCAGATTTCTTTCTATGCATCAGACCACTTGAAAATGAAATACCTTAAAATGAATCACAACAGCTTAACATTTCAGGGCTTACTATGTGCCAAGCACCGTGTTAATGTAAGATAGGTATTATTTCACCCCCAGGTTGCTGATGAGGACCTTAAGGCATAGAAGGTTAAGTAATTTACTCAAGATCACAGAGCTAGTATAGTCTTCCTGAAATATGGAAGCCTTTCCATGTTATATTGTGTACTTTGATGCTTACTAAGATATCGTTACTATTGTAAATTCACACAAAATAACACAAATCATTCTGTATAGCATCCCTAAAAACTAAGTTTTTCACTCCAGATACAAGCGCATGCACACACACATGTACACACACACAAACACAGAAAGGAAGTTGGGGAGGGAGGAGAGAGGGGGTAGGGAGAAAAAGACAAAAGTTTTTTTAGAGACAGGGGTCTTACTTTTTCACCCAGGATGGAATGCAGTGGCACAGTCATAGCTCACTGCTGCCTTGAATTCCTGGGCTCATGCGATCTTGCCTCAGCCTGTCTCCAGTAGCTGGGACTACAGGTACATGCCACCATGCCTTGCTATTTTTAAAAAAACTTTTTGTAGAGATGGGGCTTGCCATCTTGCCTAGGCTGTTCTCAAACTCCTGGGCTCAAGTGATCCTCCTCCCTTGGCACCCCAAAGTGCTGGGATTACAGGCATGAGGCACTGTGCCTGGCCCACTCTAGATATTTGTATGTGTATCCTCCGAGATATTTCTAGTTATAAAGGTTCAAATCAGGTATCAACCCAACTACCTTCTGCTCCACTTTAGGGTATGAGACAGAAAACTGCAGAAAGCAATCTTTAATGTCTCTCATCCTAGCAGAGGTAAGTACTGAACAATTAGAAATTTATTTGTGGCAGCTAATAAAGTAGTAAGCCAGGTGCAGTGGCTCACGCCTGTAGTCCCAGCTACTTGGGAGGCTGAAGTGGGAGGACTCCTTGAGCCCAGGATTTCAAATTCAGCCTGGGCAACATGGCAATATCCTGTCTCTTAAAAAAATATAGCAATAATGCTGAACATTTACCAGGTGTTTGACATAAGTACTTATAAAGTAGCAAGTCATGTCTATTCAACTACACTTTCTGCCATACCTCACTGCCTCTTATCTGAGCTGGAACCTCACTGTCTCTTATTTGAGCTGGAACCTCACTGTCTTGTGTACCCAACACCCCACCTGTGATGCCCTGGTGAATGGGATGCAGTGACTTCCGCCGGTTCGTTTCTTTCATACTTGCTCGCCGCCAGGATTGCCTCCTGTCTTGATAACTGGCAAATTGTTCTTGAGGGGACAAATGAAGGGACCTCAAGTGAAGTCTTTCCTCGTAGCTGAGATCATGATTTTCCCCTTTTTTAGGGCTAGAGCCAAGATGAATTCTTTCCTCTGAAACGCCTTGATGCATCTCCAGGGAGGCAGATGTTTTAGTAAACACTTCCACAGGGCTGAGACTTGATTCCAATTGATGATCATGAGTCTTAGACATCACCGGTCCTTTTTCTAGCATTTGTTATAAAAAAGTCAAAATACAAAATCAAACCCGCCACAACTATTTGTGCAAAAAAGAGGAAAAAGTAAATATATGCCCGCAGATCGTGGAAACATTAAGAAAGCATCTATGCAAATAATGAATATGTGATTCCAAATCCACCAGGAGCCAGGAAAGATTTGAGTATAGCTCAGAAGCCTGAATCCAAGGTAAGAGGTACTGAATTTCACTACAATACTTACCATCTATGATCTCTGATCTAGTCACTGAAGTCATCCTAGGTGGTGAACTCTGAAAACAGGAAAATGAAGGGATCTGTTCTTCACATTTCAGCTGCAGTCTTAGTGGGGTTTTACTGCCCCAGAATAGGCCTTGTGCTTTCCAGCCTCTCTGAACCGCCCTTATCCATCTCCCTGACAGAGAATATCAGGTGGGGCCATTATCTCCTCTTCCGAATTTCTATACACCTTGTTGGTAGAAATATTCAAATCTCCCTTAATAAACACCCTATCTTACTTCCCAATTATTTTGTGTTTAACTAGTCCCTGATTCCATTGATGACATTATGGTCTACTTGGTCTTTCAAACTAGAAAAACCACACCATCCTTTACTTCTTATTCTTAGTTCTCCAGATCCAAAATCCTAACTGTTCTATAAACAGTCTCTAAATCTTTTCTCCATTCTCACTGTTACTAGTTTGTTTGTTTATTATTTTGAGACAGGGTCTCGCTCTGTTGCCCAGTGCAGTGGTGCAATCTTGGCTGATTGCAACCTCCTCCTCCCCAGTTCAAGTGATTCTCCTGCCTCAGCCTCCCCAGTAGGTGGGATTACAGGTGTGCACCACCATGCCTGGCTAATTTTTGCATTTTTGGTAGAGACAGATTTCCCCTTGTTGGCCAGGCTGGTCTCAAACTCCTGGCCTCAAGTGATCCTAGGCCTCCCAAAGTCTGGGATTACAGGCGTAAGCCACCACGCCCAGCTTCACTGTTACTAGTCTAGTAAAGGTCTCATAATTTGTGGTACCCCCTCCCACTATCTAACAGTCTCTCCACTAGTTTTCCTACCTCCAACTGCCCCTCTCCAGTCTACTCTTTTTGGTTTTTTTTTTCTTTTTTGAGGCGGAGTCTCACTCTGTCACCCAGGCTGGAGTGCAGTGGCGCAATCTCCGCTCACTGCAACCTCCACTTCCCAGGTTCAAGTGATTCTCCTGCCTCAGCCTCCTGAAGAGCTGGGATTACAGGCACCAGCCACCACACCCACTAATTTTTGTATTTTTAGCAGAGACAGGGTTTCCCCATGTTGGCCAGCCTGGTCTCGAACTCCTGACCTCAGGTGATCCGCCCACCTTGGCCTCCCAAAGTGCTGGGATTACAGGCCTGAGCCACCGCACCCAGCCCAGTCTATTGTTTAGTCAGCTGCCGAAACTCTTCCAAAGTGTACTCAACACCTTAGGTAAACTAGTCCCAATCTACCCATTCCTGCTTTCTCCTCCCACTCCTATTCCCTGTGCTACTTCTCAATCTTTGCACATACCTGTCCTTCTACCTGTTAAACTTATACATCCTTCCCAACCTAGCTCAAATATGAAGCTTTCACATCACTTTGGCAGAATTGGTAGCTACGCCCCTCGGTCTTCTTAGCATTGGCTATAAAATCTGTTTACATGTCTGTCTCCCCAGCCAGGCTATATTTGTATTCCTAGTGACTGTCATGAACACCTAACTGGAAGAAGTCAGGGATGTGACTTGGGCATCTCTGCATCTTCCATGCTATCCCTGACTCCCAGCAGAAGTCTGTCTGCGGGGGGTGCGAAGTAAAAAGATATGAATATATGCAGAGGGACAAAAAGGTAACGATAACAACGAGGGGTCGGTCAAGGTTCTGAATCCCCCACAGTCCTTACGACTGTATTCCACAGTTCCAAGCTTGGATAATAACGACTGTATCATACAGATTCAAGCGTGGATAATAATGACTGTATGACACAGATCCAGGCTTGAAAAAGGAACAACTGTCAACTGTTAGTTAAACGCTTATTCTATGCCAGGACCTGTGCTATGTAAGCGCTTTACTTGCATCATTATTCCATTTGATCCTTTCCACAACTCCGTAAGCACCATTAACTCCACTCTGCAGACAGGGGAACTGAGGTTCAGAGGGGCAAAACACCTGGCCCAAGCTTGCGACACAGCCAGCCTGGGGACAGAGGGGAAATTCGAACGCAGGCCTGTCCCCGCGGCCCTCTGCCCAGTCCTCAACCCCGTTTCTGGAGCCTAGCCCCCTAGCTCGGCAGAGAGGTCTCTAAAGGAGTTGGTGGGGGAGGCCTGCCCTCGGGTTTCATTTCACCCCGGAGGAGATCGCTGCGCCCCCGGGGCTCCCCAGTGTCTATGACTGGGGCCGTGGGGTGCGGCGGGTCGGGCTGGGCGGAGGGATACGAAGGCAAAGAGTGGTGCGGCATGGGCGGGGCCATATCAGGGGACAAGTCTGTGACTTCCTAACCTCAGAGCGATGTCGGTCCAGTCCGGAGCCTCCGTCCCTGAAGCACAAGTCCACAGGTCGCTTTCCACAGCCCTAGGTCACTCCTGCACCCCTTGCACCGCTGCAGCCGATCTTCCCAAGTCAGGGTCAAGCGGTTCGCCCACCTTCTACGTCACGGTCACCGCCTCCAAAACTCCCGCCAACCAAGGGCGCATGCGCGACCGTCAGCTTCTCGGGCACGCGCGCGCAGAACTCCAGCCTCCGACGACGCGCATGCGTACACCGCCGTCCAAGGCTCCTGGCAGCCCCACCCTTCTTTTCCAAGTCGTTCGTGTCCTCTCCGGCCACCTCACCACCTCCCCGCAACACCCCGCCTGGGAGTCCCTTTGCAGGACCAGCCAAGCTATCGTGTCCTTTTGCCCCCGACGGCCCCAGAGCCCATCCAAGATGGGGCTGTTTCCCAGAGAGATTCTTGCCGAAAGAATATAGTGCCTCAAAGGGCATCTGCTGCCCGGCCCCCGTCGCTAGGCTCTAATCCCCACTCCCTTTATCTCCTTAACTCCGAAAATGTGGACCGTGACTTTCCCAAGGTTGGGCTGGAGCTCTGAGTTCAGTTTGCCTCACAGCCTATCCTCCTGCTCTAGGACTTTTTCTCTTATTTCCAGGCCATCCCCTCAAACTGCTTGCTTTATTCAGGCTGCTCTGCCTGGGAAGGACTTCCCTGCTTTTCCTAGCAACATAGTCCAATTTTTTTGTTTTTTTGACACGGAGTCTCGCTCTGTCGCCCAGGCTGGAGTGCAGTTGCACAATCTTGGCTCACTGAACCTCTGCCTCCCAGGTTGAAGCGATTCTCCTGCCACAGCCTCCCCAGTAGCTGGGATTACAGGCACCCACCACCACGCCTGGCTAATTTTTGTATTTTTAGTGAAGACAGGGTTTTACCATGTTGGCCAGGCTGGTCTCAAACTCCTGACCTCAGGTGATCCACCCACCTCGGCCTCCCAAAGTGCTGGGATTACAGGCAAGAGTCACTGCACCCAGCCACATCCTCCGACTTTAAGCCTCAGCTAAGGAATGATTTCTCTCGGAGCCTTCTCTGTGTCCCCAGGCTGAAAACCAGCTGTCCTTTCTGTGCTCTCAAGCGCCCAATCTGTGCCTGCTCCACTATCCCATGCTGGCCTGGGAGGCTTCAGGGAGCGGGCTGCTTCCTTAGCACCCAGCACGGCACCACCAAAATGTCCCCTTGGATGTGCACAGTCCCTTCCACAGAGAAACCTCCAAATGTTAAATTATAAGCAGCCCACGAAGTCCAAAAGGGGTTGGAGAGAGGCAGCTGGAGCTGACTGTGGTCATTCTTCCCTAAGAGTTGTGGCCCTTGGGAAAGTTTTCTGGTGGGAGACAAAAATCTGCCTTCCTGAAATTTCCACTCTGTGGTTCCAGCATGCTGGCTACAGCAGCCATTCTGAAGGTAGAGATTTGCCTTTGGCTCCCTGAATATCACTTTCTAGGGTTGAGAGGTACCCAGTTTCTTTTATGCTTGCCTGCCTCTTAAACTCCTGTCAGTGTGCCAGGAAGAGAACTCTGTTCCTTCCCAGCTAGTGCTGGCCATGCTGGGGCACACTGAAAATATTACTTCATGGAATCCAGACCCAGTACATCTTCTACATCGTTTTCCTGCTTTGAATTGTTACATGGCTCCCTCCTGTCCCCAGGAAGCACATTTTTTTTTTCCCTATAAGGTACTGTGTCATCAGGCCAGGTGTGGTGGCTCATGCCAGTAATCCCAACAGTTTGGAAGGCTGTGGCCAGTGGATCAGGATCACTTGAGGTCAGGAGTTCAAGCCCAGCCTGGCCAACTTGGCAAAACCCCGTCTCTACTAAAAATACAAAAATTAGATGGGCGTGGTAGTGTGCACCTGTAATCCCAGCTACTCGAGAGGCTGAGGCAGGAGAAGCGCTTGAACCCAGGAGGCAGCGGTTGCAGTGAGCTGAGATCACGCCACTGTACTCCAGTCTGGGAAACAGAGCAAGACTCCATCTCAAAAAAAAAAAAAAAGAAAGAAAAAGAAAAAAGGCACTGTGTGATCTGACCCAGCTTCTTTCAGTTCCCCAGTTCTGCTCTGCTTTTTTGTTTTTTTGAGTCTTGCTCTGTCACCCAGGCTGGAGTGTAATGGCATGATCTCAGCTCACTGCGACCTCTGCCTCCCAGGTTCAAGCGATTCTCCTGCCTCAGCCTGCCAAGTAGCTAAGATTACAGAAGCAAGCCACCACGCCTGGCTAATTTTTGTATTTTTAGTAGAGATGGGGTTTCATCATGTTAGCCAGGCTGGTCTTGAACTCCTGACCTCTAGTGATCCACTAGCCTCAGACTCCCAAAGTACTGGGATTACAGGTGTGAGCCACTGTGCCGGCTGCTCTGATCTCTTTTGACAAGGCTTTCGTATATGCTATTCCCTCTCCCTGGAACGACTTCCCCTCAGTTTCCTGCCTACACCACCATGGCCTTCATTTGGTCAACATCTCAACCTTAGGTGTCATTCAGATGTCCTTTCCTCTGTGAAGACTTTCTTGTTTTCTCTGGGCTTGCCGAGCACCCTGGGCTCCCCCTGCCATTGCCATTTGATTTTATATCTTCCAGGTCATTCTATTATATCCTCAATACGTAGCACATACCTGGCTGTTGTTAGCCCCTCATAAAAGAGATCTATGAAAGTATCATGTAGCCAGCTTCCAAGATGGCCCCCAGTGATCCCTGCTTCCTGGTGTTCGTGGCCTTGTGTAGTCCCCTCCTACACTGAAGAATGCTGGTCTATATTACCAATTAGATATTGCAGAAATTATAGTCTGTGGCTCTTTCTTTCTCTCTCTCTCTCTCTCTCTCTATGTCTTGGCAGAGTTTCGCTCTTGTTGCCCAGGCTGGAGTGCAATGGTGCGACGTCGGCTCACTGCAACCTCCGCCTCCCGGGTTCAAGCGATTCTCCTGCCTCAGCATCCCGAGTAGCTGGGATTATATGCATGCGCCACCATGTCCAGCTAATTTTGTATTTTTAGTGGAGGGTTTCTCCATGTTAGTCAGGCTGGTGTCAGACTCCCAACCGCAGATGATCTGCCCGCCATGGCCTCCCAAAGTGATGGGATTATAGGCATGAGCCACTGCACCCAGCCTAGTCTGTGACTTTCAAGGCTTAGCTATAAAAGACATTGTGACCTCCTCCCTGCTCTCTCATAGATCACATGCTTGGCCATGTTGTGAAGACACACGAGTAGTCCTAGAGGTCCACATGGTCAGGAACTGAGGCCTCCTGCCAACAGCCAGCACTGACTTGCCAGGTATGAGAATTAGCTACTTTGCAAATGGATCTTCCAGCCCCAGTCAGGTATTCAAATGACTGTAGCCTGACAACTGACCGCAACCTCCTGAGACTTTGAAGCACAACTACCAAGCTCCCAAATTCCTGACCTATAGCATCTGTGGGATGTAAGAAATGTTTTGGAATAATAGACAATTGATGCACATCTAAAAGTGTCTTTTTTTCATGATAAAATTGTTAGAGTCTTTTGTAGAAAAGTTCAATTCTATTTTTCTTCTTTTTGAAGACTCTGCATTTGTTTCTCAGTGGTCATATCACACTTTGTGGGAGATACTGATGTCAGCAGGCAGCAGCCAAAACACCTGGTGGCCCCTCCCAAGTGATCCCAAGCTGGCTGGGGCCCTTCCAGGGCTCCCCACTTCACAGGCAACTGGGAGTGGGAAAGAGTTGGGTTTCAAATTTGCTGGGGCCCCCACCCACCTTATTAGAAAAATCAGAGAGGAGGCCAAGTCCACGGCAGCTGTTCATATGACATACTTTATTTCCAATCTACAACCATTAGAAACGCTTTATAAGTTTACACTGTACAGTTATTCTCATGTCTGAAATAAGACACAGGGGCAGGGAGAGCTGGTGGATTGGACCGCAGTTGTCCTAGCACCCGATCCATCCTGGGAAGGAGCCTTTTGAAGACAGAAGTGGAAAGGAGAGAACAGTGGACAGGAGAGGTGGACAGTTGGCCCAAGGATGCCCTTGGTCCCTTCCCTCCCATGGGCCTTGCCCTGGGGGTCCCCCAGGGCCCATGACTGCAGGACCCTCACCAGGAAACCAGGCTGAGTGGGAAGGGGTTCACAGTATTGGCGGGGGCTGGGGAGGGGCCAGAATGAGGAGGAAGGGCACCTTCCGGCTCTCTTCCCAGCTGCTGGGGGTTGGAGCTGTTTTTGGCACTGTCTACAAGGTCTCCCTGGGGTTGGGAGGAGGAGGAACTGGGGATTTAGGATTCTTTCCTGGTGGAGTTAGATTCCTTTGCATTTAAGGAGGGACCATCTGGCCTATGGTGAGGTTCCCAAGGGATAAACAGTCAGGGTCTTCTGCCTCCTGACTCCCCAGGACTCCCACCCCCTCCCTGGCTGGCACCATCCACACAGCCTTTTGTAAAACCAAGACAAGTGAGAGAGGTGAGCAGGATCAGGGAAAGGAAAAACATATGCTTTCTCCAGGCCCTCCAGCTTCTCTTCCTTTTCCAAGAGGAGAGACAATAGGGTTGGTTTTTGTTGTTGGTGATTCCCAATCTCAGGAGTCCAGATGAGGCTGCTGTTTTCCACCTGTTCTTGGCCTAGTCAGCCCCAGTACCTCCCCAGGCTACACTAACGGCTAGCCCAGATCGGCAGTTGGCATATTCTTGTGCATGTCGGAACCATCTGGAGGGCTCCTTAAAACCCCAGCTGGCAGGGCCCCACTCCACAAGCTCTAATTCAGTGGGTCTTGGATGGGGCCGATAATTTGCACTTCTATCAAGTTCCCAGGTGATATTCCCGCTGCTGGAATGCAAAATGAGAACCACTGGCCAAGAATGGTGCCCGCAGTCACTCATCCTTAGCAACCTGGTGCCTCCTGGGCAGCACTAACGAGCTGGGCCACAGCTGGCAAAGCCTAGCCTTGGGGCAACATATCACCTGGGAAGCAGCTGGGAATGGTCCTGGGGTGAGTCCCCCGTGCAGAGAACTAAAGTAAGGCACAGAGATCAGCGACAGAGCTGAAAGAGGAGCCAGGAGACCAGGGCACAGTAGAGAAAGGAAGGGGCTGCAGGACCCTACAGCATGAGGGGGTGCTCTAGGGCCCACAGGGCCATCCCGGTGCTTATCACAGGATCACAAGACTGGAAGGGTAGGAGAAGTGAAGACATCTGCCCAGACCTGGGCCAGGTCTCCAGACTGCCAGCTGAGGTCCCTCTTTTTGGGAATGGTTTGAGTGGTTCCGAATAAAGAGTGACAAGGCAGCGGGCCCTGACTGCCTCAGCCCTTCAAAGATGTTTAGGGAAAACCAAAGGTCCCTTCCTCAGGGCAAGGTGTCCAGAAAGCTGGTGAAGGGCAGGGAGGGAGGGGAGCAGGGCTGATGGGATAGACAAGCAGCAGAGGAGGCTCCAAGGAGGGTGAGGGAGGAGTCGCAGGGCTGGCCGTGGAGAGGAGCCCTGGGCAGGAGACTTGGGCCTAGCATCGTGTCCTCAGTCCCCTTAGGACCTTGGATCTATGGATTTTGCAAACTGCAAATGCTGCTGGGTTGGGATGGGTAGAGTCTGGATGAACTGTAGATTCTGCCAGGACAAGGAACTCTGAGGATGGTGAGGTCCAGAGGACGACTGAAAGGATGGTTGCGTATTGAATGGACAGAGATAGATGGATGACCAGAGAGAGGGAGAGAAGAACCCGTCAGGCAGCACCTGCTTTATAACCAAGGCAATCTGGGACTGGGCAAGGCAGAGGAGGAAAGGGAGGGATCCAAGCCCCCCCTCCACCCCCACCACCACACACACAAACCCAGTTCAAAGTGCTGGGGCTGCTGCTGGCAGGCTGCCTGCAGAGAAGACAGCGTGGCTCAAGGGTGGGACTTGGGGGTTGCTGGGGCAGGGCAAGCCCAGTGAGAAGGGCTGGCAGGGCTGGTGCCTCCTGATGCACTGGGGGAAGAGGGTTTTTTTTTTGTTTTCTGTTTTTTTGGTGTGAGAAAACACAAACACAGAACCAGGACAGCACCACATTTGAGAATAAATATCAGAGTTGGGAAACCACAGATGTGGACAGGAAGTCTTCCCTGATAGGAAGCAGGGAGACAGGAAGTGAGTTACTGAGGTACAGGAAAATCCGTAGGAGGGAGCAGTGCTGGGAGGAACATCCTTGGAGGACTGAGAGCGGAATGCCACAGTGAGCCCCGCCCAGAAAAGGAAAACCTGGCATGGGCCAGGGCCACTCCATCTGCTGGCAGGAACCAGCCAAGGAGAAGAGGAGGCAGGAAGACAGGAGGCTTTGGAGGCAGAGGATAAAGAAAGGATGGGTGGGTAGTGGGAGGCAAACAGATTGACCTCAGAGAGGAAGGGGCTAAACCAAGATTACAGAAAGTCAAAGCGGTGTCTCATTCACTACTGGGGATGCAAGAACTGTTGGGAGTGAGGAAACCTGGGTTCTGGTCTTGGTTCTGCCTTTGGTTTGCTGTGCGACCTTGGGTTAGCTACTGCCTTCTCTGGGCCTGATTCCTTATCTAAAAAAAATGAGGGGGCTAGACACAAAAGGACAAATACTATATGATTCTACTTATAAGAAATATTTAGCGTAGGCCAATCCACAGAGAAAAAAAAAGTAGAATAGAGGTTACCAGGGGCTGGGGACTGGGGGAATGGGGAGTTACTGTTGAGTGGGTACAGAGTTTCAGTTTGGGATGATGAAGAAGTTCTGGAGGTGGTGGTTACACATTGTAAATGTATCAAGCCACTTAGAAATGTTTAAAATGGTCAATTTTGTTAGGCTCATTTTGCCCAGGCCAGGTTCAAGTGATTCTCCTGCCTCAGCCTCCGGAGTAGCTGGAACTACAGGCATGCGCCACCACACCTAGCTAATTTTCTATTTTTAGTAGACAGGGTTTCTCCATGTTGGTCAGGCTGGTCTCAAATACACCTCAGGTGATCCACCTACCTCAGCCTCCCAAAATGCTGGGATTACAGGCATGAGCCACTGCATCTGGCCTCACCATTTTTGTTAAAAAGGAAGGGGTTTGGTCCAAATTATGTTATGGCCTCCTTGCTATTCATGAAGACTAGTGAAGGGGGTGAGAAGGGTACTGTCCCCCACCCCAGGGCCATGGCACTGAAAGGTTGGGCTGGGGACACTAAGTATGATCAGACCACTTTTCATTTGCGTAGAACCTCACACTTTTCCAAGGAGACTTGTAGGCACAGTGTTGCAGCTGGTCCTCACCACAGCTACATGGGGTGGGACATTATCCCCACGTTATAGATGGGGAAACTGAGGTATAGACTAGCCACATGATCTCACCAAGGTCATTCACATCAGTGGATTATTTATTCTTTTAAATAGTCACCTGGGAAACATCCTTGCATCTTAGCTTCACCCGTTGAATCACCAGCTGGCTCAGTGGCCCTTGATGAAAGGATATATGCTATAAATTAGTAGAAGAGTTCGTCTCCTGGGGCAAACATGCTTGCTTCCCATAATTGGATGACGAAAATTTTAAATCCTGATGTGTTTCTCTTTTTACTATGGCTGCCAGGAAACTCAACAGTAAAATTTAATTGCATGATTATGAGAATTATACCAGTTAAATTTACAGAATAATTTGTCTTGCTTTTTTACTTTCTATTTTTATTTTATTGAACCCCTATGACTAAGGTTGTAAATTGCCTCTGATGCCTTTTGGAAATTCTGAGTAATTAAACAAATCAGTTTGGTTGAGGACTCGGTCCCTTAAGTCCCTGCTCAGTGCTCAGTACTCTTTTTTAAGATACAGCATCATGATTATTGATTAACAGATGAGGCTGGATGCGGTGGTTCACACCTGTAATCCCAGCACTTTGGGAGGCTGAGGCAGGTGGATCACCTGAGGGCAGGAGTTCAAGACCAACCTGGCCAACATGGTGAAACCCTGTCTCTACTAAAACTACAAAAATCTGTCAAGTGTGGTGGGGTGCACCTGTAATCCCAGTTACCTGGGAGGCTGAGGCAGGAGAATTGCCTGAACCAGAAAGGTGGAGGTTGCAGTGAGCCGAGATGGTGTCACTGCACTCCAGCCTGAGCGACAGAGCAAGACTCTGTCTAAAAAAAAAAAAAAAAAAGGAAGATGGCATGGTGGGAGGCTGAAGACGACATTTCACTTGAGCCCAGGAGTTTGAAACCAGCCTGGAAAACATAGGGCAACCCCTGTCTCTAAAAAATAATAATAATAAATAATTAAAAATAAATTAAAAAAATAAAAAAAGAAAGCCTAATAATCAGGGCCATGAACACCAATGGTGTGGCCAATAGTGCCAAAGATCCCCCTGGGAGGGCTGTTTTTTAAATTTTTATTGTATTATTATTAAGATGGAGTTTCGCACTGTCACCTGGGCTGGAGTGCAGTGGTGCAATCTCGGCTCATTGCAACTTCTGCCTCCTGGGTTCAAGTGATTCTCCTGCCTCAGCCTCCTAGGTAGCTGGGATTACAGGCATGCACCACCACGCCCAGTTAATTTTTTGTATTTTTAGAGAAGGGTTTTCACTATGTTGGCCAGGCTGCTCTCAAACTCTTGACCTCGTGATCGGCCCACCTTGGCCTCCCAAAGTGCTGAGATTACAGGTGTGACCACTATGCCTGGCCTCCCCATGAGTGTGTTAAACATGCGGATTCAGGGTGGTGCCCAGGAATCTTCATTCTGAACATGCTCTCAAGAGAATTCTGCTGAATGGGGAGCTCAGATCACCCTCTGGAATACACAGGCTCAGTGATCTGGAATGGTCTTGTTTTATGCCTGGGTTGGCCAGCAGCATATTCTGGGTATTCTGGACCCACATAAAGCCCCCAGTAGGGCAGTGGATTTGCACAGCAAACAGGGGAGTTGGACTCAAGTTCTCATCTAAACTCAGTGACGTCTCATGTTCTGGGATAAGACCTGCACCTCAGTTTCCTCATCTGCAAAATGGGCGCACTAACGCATATCCTGCCAAGGCTGCCTCCCAGAGTTGTCCCCAAGAGGTCTGAAGGAGATGTGGAGTGGGAAACTATTTTTTTTTTTTTTTGAGACAGGGTCTCACTCTGTCATCCAGGCTGGAGTGCAACGGAGTGATCTCTGCTCCTGCCGTCTCTGCCTCCCGGGCTCAAGCCTCCCTAGTAGCTGGGATTATAGGCACCCACCACCACGCTCAGCTAAATTTTTGTATTTTTAGTAGAGACAGGGTTTCACCACTTTGGCCAGGCTGGTCTTGAACTCCTGACCTCGTGATCCTCCTGCCTTGGCCTCCCAAAGTGCTAGGATTACAGGCATGAGCCATTGTGCCCATCCAGGGGAAACAGTTTCTGAAGTGCTTTCGGCGGGATGTGCAGGGGATGATGATGACCATTATTATTACTATTGTTAAGGAAAAGGTAGTGGGAGCTCGAGGGTCTGGTGAGGCTAGAAGCAGGGGACATTCTAGATAGGAGGGGAGGGGGAGAAAGCCTGGGCGCTGGATAAGCCACAGGAGAAGAGGCTGAGTGATGAAACTATAAAAGTGCACCCGAGTGGACGTGATGGAACCATGTCAGCACAGGGTGTTAGAGGGTCAAGTTGTTGGGCCCTTCACCTTGTAACATGGGAAGCCAACTGATAGAAGAGTGCCCTTGGGGACACCTGGAGGTGGGACCTATCTTGAGTTCACAGAAAGCAAGACCACTTAGAGGTCAGCCTTTGGTGGGAAACGAACTGGGGGAAAGGGGTGGCACAGGGTCAGGGGATTGGATTCTGCTGTCTCGTACGTGCAGGCCTAAGAGCCACTGATGCCCCAAAATGGTTTGATTTGCATTTTCCGATGAAGTCATCATTCCGAAAGGGTCTGATTTGGTTCTGGAAGGAGGTCAGACATAAGAAGCATGTGGCTTTCCAATTTAGGGCCAGTCATGTCAACTGGTCCCCTATTTCCCCCAACCAACTGGTGCCAACCCCATGGACTCAAGCCAAGCAGTCTATGGGGGATTGGGACCCCAGGGTTCCTTGGGACTTTGGTTGAAGAGAGAGTGGAGATGGGGAAAAGAGAAAGAAGGATAAAGGAGGAGAAGGAAGGAACTAGCAGTACAAGGCAGGAGGCAGGACGGAAGAGGGGAGAAAGGGGAGAAGGGCAGCATTCCTTCTTGGGACCCCAATTCTCCAGGGGAATCCCCACTATGGGTCAGGCAGTTTTCTGCTTTGGGAATGTTACCAAGACTTAAAAGGCATTTGAAGAAACAAACAAACTTAGAAATGACATTCCAAAAGAGTAGAGAGTTTTTTTACAAACCAATCCCCCCACCCCAAAAAAGAAAACACAATCAGTTACCAAGTAAAATGCTAAAAACCAAACAAAATCAATATTTACATGTAACATGTTCAACCCCATCAAGCCCCACGTCCGGAGGCTTCTGCAGAAACAGTGATGAGTGGCCTTGCACAGTGGCATGCAGGAAGCAGAAACTGGGGCTTCACGGAAAACCGAGGTCTGGCTGAGACAACGAAGATGGCAAGGACAATCTTGGACAGTACGATGGTAAGACTGAGTAGTCTGTAGGTCTTGGGGCTTAGGTCCCACGGGGACTTCTCCCCAAGGCTGGGTACACAGGCTCCCTGGCTCTCTGTTGCTCTGGGAGGTGGCAGAAGGCCTCTGGTGACTTGTGGCCTGGTGTGAATCCCTTCACCTGGAGATAACCTTGGAAGGCCCCCCTGACCTCGTGGGTGAGAGCAGCAGCATCCCAGAGGGGAACTGGCCCACAGCTCCACTGGCTGCCTGCTCTGCCTACACATGTCACTGGGGCATGGAGGAAGCAGCTGGTGGGACTGACATGAGCCTGGTGTTCAGCCTGCAGGGAAGGGAGATGCAGGGCTTGGGGTAACTAGTCTAGGTGATCCCAAATGGGTGGGTCTGGGAACTAGCAGGTGGGAGGTGGAAGTGCAGGAGTGCCTCCAGAGTCCTGGGGGCAAATCAGCAAAGCTACTGGGTTTTGGTCTTCCTGATGAACAATTCTGCAGACAAGCCGATCCACCCTGGTGTTTCCACTCTGGGTCCCCAGCCAGTTACAGGAAGCTGCATGTCTATGTGTATATGGGGAGCACGTGTGCAACCAAAATGGGCTCACTGGTACCAAGGAGAGGCCTTGGGAGGTGCCCCCACACATGCTGCAATGAGCCACGTCAAAATCCAACCAATAGCTCAGGCAGCTCATGGGGGATGTGAGGAAGGGCATGCAGTGGAGCTGGGGCAGGGAGAAGAGCCATGAAAGGCCGTAAGGCTAAGGAGAGAGGCTGGTGAGAAGGCTGGCAGGCTGGTGAGAACCGAGGCAGGCTGGGAGACACTCTCAGGTTTATGTGCAAAGCTGCAATAAACAATATTCTCGAAGTTCAGTCCTGTTTTCCTGCAAGTTCTCATTTGGGAAACTTGGACGGATCTCCAGGCTCTTAAGAGAGCCTTAGTAATCCACGTTTGACTCATGAAGAAAGGTGTCAGAGGGAGGGAGGGAAATGAGACGGCAATGGAGAATGTCCGGGGAGTGGTGATGGCCATCCAGCCCTCCACCTTGTCAGTGAGTATTTATAGACTGACTGCTGGGGCTGGCCAAGTACCAGGCACTGAGTAATAAGTAGTGTTCTGAGGCCACATGGCCAGCAGTATTGGGGTACAGGGCTCCAGCTCTGTTGAGGAGCCCTCCAAATCTGACCAGGAGACCAAGTCACCAAACCTGGTTGCCAAGCCGCCTTGTCCACCCAGGGGACCCCATGCCTGTCTGTGCTGTTAGAAGCCCCATGTTGTCCCAGTGGCAAGAATGCATGTTCCAACCTCCAATAAATTACCTTAGGGACTGTGGGGTAAATTAAGTTATTAAAATAAATTAAACCACCTTAAATATTTATAGTATGAAAAATTCAAATAAACAGTCTAGGCAAGATATGTGTTCCCAGGCCCCAGTCTACTGCTGTGTCCCGGGCTCTGGCCTCTTGGTGTTCTCCTGGGCCTGACCTGGCCAACTGGGAATCTCTTACTGGGAATATCTTTGCCTCCCCCCATCAGCTGCAGGATGTAAACACAGTGGAGATGTAGTACCCACCCCCTCTCAGGGTGCCAGAGAAAGAGGCCTCTGAGATCGAGATCAAGGCAGTGTATTTAGGCATTTATCTATGCACCAGGTCTGGAGACTGACTCTACCTGTTTCTTTCCTCAAGGGGTCTGCTGGGAAGGTTGGGGCCCCAAGTCACTTTGGCAAGGAAGGTAACTGCAATCACTCCCCAACCTTGTACCCAGTACATTTCCACTTCGCCTCCCAGTTCTTGCTGCACCCAGGCTATGGGCAGGGAGATCCAGGGCTCCAGAATTCCAAGTAGATACTTGGCCCTGGCTACTGCCCTATCATACCCCCTAGTGTCCCAGCAATCTAGAGCAGTGGGGCTGAGAGGAGGAGGTGGTGGAGAGAAGGAGGTGATGGTGATGATGCCCAGCTGGGCTCCACCAGGAACCCAACACAGAGCCCTAGAGCAAAGCCTGTTCTTCTCAGCAGTGTCTCCTCCTGAATGAAGGGGTGGATGGTCAGCAGGAAACAGCTCTGAGTCCTTTTCCCCAAAGGCATGGCCAGACATGTATCCTTCTTGGGCTCTTCCAAGAGGGGGGCATGGGCAGAACCAGGCAAGGCTCTCTCTTAGGACTCAGGGGTCGGCTCTTGAGCGATCTCTCAGTGGATGCCCAGTTTTGGTCTCTCTCCCACTCACTGCCTTCCCCTGGGAAGTTGGAGCTCACCACCCAGGGGCCAGCAGGAGACCCGGCTTTACCTTGATGTGAGAGCTGCATTCTGGCAGTGGCATCGCTGCTGTCCCTCCAGGGCCAGGCAATGCTGAGGACACAGCCCCTCACCTCACCTCATCTTGTCTCGTCTTCGCTGGTTCCCTTCTGCTATCCAGGGGCTGGGCTGGTTGAGGCGGGGAGCTTGGCTGCTCTGTCACTCGCTGGGGGGGGGCGCCCTCTCCTCCCCACCCCAGCTGGACTCTGAAGGGTGCAGCTTGCACTTGGAAGGAGAGTGGCGGATGGCAGAGCGGGACGCCCGGGCAAAACAGGAGGTGAGAGACTGGGTGTTACAGTCACAAACAGCATCCTAGGAAGAGGGAGGCAGGGAGGCAGGAAGTCAAGAGGAGCCAGGAGACATGGGCCTCTGTGGTGCGCAAGGCAAGGAACTGAGACTCAGCCATGGACCAGTCCCCAGGGGCTGAAGCTCCTCACTGGACCAGTTTTTTCATTTTATTGTTTTCTCCCATTAAAGCAGTAATGGATGTTCATTATAATATATTTTAGGCTCTACAGAGGACAGTGGACACTGTCCATGGTCCTGTACACCAAAGAGATTCTCAACATACATTTACCAAAATGACCTCATCCCCTACGGCTTACTTTGCAACTGTAAAACATGAACACTTTTCTGTCACTAGGTGTGTCTAGCTCTCCTTGCTTTTTTTTTTTCTTTTGAGACAGATTCTCACTATGTTGCTCAAGCTGGTCTTGAACTCCTTGAGCTCAAGCAATCCTCCTGCCTCAGCCTCCCAAACTGCTAGGATTAGCACCTTTAGGTGCTCATACCTCCCAAAGGCATAAGTCACCATGCCTGGCCGACTGCCTTCTTTTTTAATGTATCTCTATACTATTTCACTAGATAGAAATAACTGATTTATATGCCCAATTCACATTTTCTTTTTTTTTTTAGACAGAATCTTGTTCTGTCACCCAGGCTGGAGTACAGTGGCATGATCTTGATTCACTGCAACCTCCACCTCCTGGGTTCAAGCAATTCTCATGCCTCAGCCTCCCAAGTAGCTGAGATTACAAGCATGTGCCACCATGCCCAGCTAATTTTTGCATTTTTAGTAGAGATGGGGTTTCACCATGCTGGCCAGGCAAGTCTTGAACTCCTGACCTCTAGTGATCCACATGCCTGGGCCTCCCAAAGTGGTGGGATTGCAGGCATGAGCCATTGTGCCCATCTCCAATTCACTTTTGATATATATTTGGGTAGTTTCTAATTTTTTACTATTACTAACAGATAAAAATAATGAGTAAAAGTGCTGCTGGGCAGCTGGGCATGGTGGCTCACACCTGTAATCCCAGCACTCTGGGAGGCCAAGGCAGGTGGATCACCTGAGGTCAGAAGTTCGAGACTAGCCTGGCCAACATGGTAAAACCCTGTCTCTACTCAAAATACCAAAATTAGCTGGGCATGGTGGCACACATCTGTAGTCCCAACTACTTGGGAGGCTAAGGCAGGAGAATTGCTTGAACCTGGGAGGCGGAGGTTGCAGTGAGCCAAGATTATGCCACTGCACTCCAGCCTGGGGACAGAGCAAGACTCCATCTCAAAAAAAAAAAGAAAAGAAAAGAAAAGAAAAAAACCCAAAGTGCTGCTGAGCTGGGCCACGTGGGAGACTGAGACAGGAGTATCCTTTGAGCCCAGGAGGTCAAAGTGGCAGTGACCTATAATTGTGCCACTGGACTCTGGATTGGGCAACAGAGCAAGACTCCATCTCTTTAAAAAATAAATAAATGAAATAAAAGTGCTGCAATAGAGTCAAACTGCTTGGTTCAAATCCCAGCTTTGCCAATTACTAGCTGTGTGACCTTGGGAGAGTTGCTTAACCTCTCTTGAGCTTTGATTTCCTTCCCTGTCTCTCTCTTTTTTTTTTTTTTTAAATTTTTCTTTATCTACCTCTGTGAATATTTCCATAGGCTACATTCCTAAACGAAAAACTACTGGGTCAATGGGTAGCATGCACACTTTACATGCTGAACAACATTTGGATAAACTTTAAAATCAACATTCAAACTCCAGCCAGCTTTGTGCTACTGTTTCTTTTTTTTTTTTTTTTTTTCTGAGATGGAGTCTCGCTCTGTTGCCCAGGCTGGAGTGCAGTGGTGTGGTCTTGGCTCACTGCAACCTCTGCCTCCCAGATTCAAGCGATTCTCCTGCCTCAGCCTCCTGAGTAGCTGGGATTACACCGCGCCCAGCCTTGTACTGTTGTTTCTTTCTTTTTTTTGTTTTAAAGATGGGGTTTCACCATGTTGGCCAGGCTGGTCTTGAACTCCTGACCTCA